>QBDW01005143.1:0-27185 GCA_003261595.1 Maconellicoccus hirsutus | reverse complement strand
ACGCGTAGAACGGCGCGAAGAAATTCGGCCGTTGTGGACGCGTCGCCGGAGTGTTAAATTGACCAAGCCGGCGGCTGCGGCGTGCCAAGGTGCGTGTCGCGTGCGTAATCGTCCGTCGTTTGTAGGTCGGTTATGCTCGGCGAGTGAAAACGCCGAAGATGTGTTTGGTACGTGGGGTGGGGCTTGGAGCTGAAAAAAAGCCATACTTTGGGAACTTATTTAGGGCAAGTTTGGAGATCGCTTTGGAAGGAGAGGAGATTCAGAGGGGATTACTTGCGGTGGTTTTTGCCTTTGAGGTTAATATGTTGATAAAGCTCGACTTCAGGCTTTCCATGAACTTTCAATAATGCTTTGAAGAATGCTATAAACTTTGGACAAGCTTTCGAGTAAACTTATGACGAAACATTGATCAAATTTTGTATCCATTCACATAGCATTTGACCATAATCCTCATTAAAACTTTTTTTGTCCAAATTTTATCATCATCTGCTGAAAAAGCTCAACTTTAGAGCTTTTGATTAACTTTGCTTAAATTTTGAACTTGAATTGTAAACAAGTGCGTTTTCAAAAGTCACTTCTGAACATGTTATGGTAATAACAATCAACTCTGGATATGATGAAAAGTTTGTTCAACTTGTATCGTAGCTTTTGAGCTTTTGAAGTTCTTTAAGATCAACTTTCAAGTCAAAAGTTTGACAAACTTTTATATAATAACAATTTTCATTGTTTCTTTTACCAACATTTAAAACAATGGTTTCCGTTCATATTTTATACTTTATCTAAAAAAGCTCTACTTGTGAGCTTTTGCTCAACTTTGCCTAAATTGTTTGAATTATGGTACCAACAGAATAAACTTTCAAAGTTTAATTTACTGCATATTGTTTGAATCGAAGTCGACCTTTGAACTGTATCTGGATTTCGTTGCAGCTTTTCAGCATTTGATGAGCTTTTTTAAACCTTTCTCGAGAAGCCCAACTTTGAACTTTTGAATAAAAGTGACAATTTAAAGAGCGTGATTTGATTATTTCCAAGGCCATTTCTGAGCTACGATATTTTATCTCGTTGACGAATTATGGTAATAAAGTTTAGTTTGTCAAGTTTACTTGAACTTTGATTACACTTTGAAAGTTCTGACGTCATTTCCTACTAGCTTTTGATTGCAAGTTGGTTCAACTTTTAGTATAATTTAGAAAATAATGGCCGTACAATACTTTCACACAATTTTTATCGTTACTCTGTAACCAAATTTTACAAAGCTCAAGCTTATGTGCTTTTTCAGTCTCCGATCCAACTTTAATTTAAAAGTTTCCTGAAAAATTCCTTTTTGGATTTTTTTCTCGTTGTAATGTATCATTTGAGTGATTTTGGTTCTTTTTAATCATCGCGAAAAAAAGCTCTATGAACTTTAGAAAGTTCGATCAACCGTAAGCTCAGGTTTTCAGCTTTCGGCGAACTTTTATTTAACCATTGATAAAACTTTTGTCATTATATGCATTTTTTAATTGGTCATTTGCAAAATTTCTCACAACTTTCACATGTTTATTTATATCAAAAAGCTCAAATTTTGAACTTTTAGATGGAATGTCGATAAATTATTTTAAAAAATGAGAATATCGATTAGATTTTATCGTGTTTGTGAATGTCGTTTAATTTCATTTATTTTTTATCGCTTCATTAATATTCAATCTAGTTAAAGAAAGCTCCCAACTTCTGAATTTTTCTCGAAAAGCGATTGAACTTGATCGGGATGCATGATATACTTTTATTAGCATTTCTTAGAATGACTTCTTTTCCACTTGTAATCTGGTTGTTTCGAAAAATCTTGACTTTTGAGCTTTCGCCAAGCTTTTAAGAACTTATCGCCAAGTTGATAATTAAATATTGCAATTATCTGTGATTTTATATTGATTTCTTTCAACACTGTTTGGATGAATTTTCTTTCTGTCTTATATCTATGTGACTTATATCTGAACTTTGAGCTTTCCAAATATTTCTTCCATCATAATGAAATTTTTCCTTGCACTGGTAGCCGTCTTGTATTGATTATACAATAACTTTCTTTACATTATTAAAATATTGTACTCTTTCGTAATTCTTAATTTTTAAAGCATTTCAGCGAAAAGTTCAACTTGTAATTATCGACGGACGACTTTCGTTATATTTAATGAACTTTCGTTTTAATGTTTCTCGTTCTTCATTATCTTTTTTTCCAAGTACTTCTTTATGAAACAGTGAAATATTTACGTTCAATACGAGTGACTCATCATTAAGGAAGGGGGAGGGTGCTAAAATATCAAGATACTACTTTCAGCCGAACTGACCAACGTGTATCGCGAATGATTTCCACGTGTTCGCGATGACTAAACAGTTCTTTTTGATGGTTATCTTTTAAATGCGAAAATGTGACATATTTTCAAAGGTTCTCAAAATGGCGTCCAAGGGTTAATTAGGCATTTCCTAGTTCATTTTAAGGGAATTTTCTTCGGTTCTGTTTTGCGTAGATGGTCGTTTCGCAGGCGTTATTACGTCGTAATAACGGAAACAAATTGCCGCAGGTTTCCGCTGCGGTAAAACAGCTAAAAGATCGTTTTAATTATATTCACTTGAAAATCTCGTCTCGGTTACGAATTAGTTACACGTTGTAATTTGTAATCGTGGTCAGTAAGCCGAGGTATTAAAAGTATCAACGAGTGAATCGACTCGAGGAAGATGTTTTTGGACGTAAACGCGAAAACTTCATCGCGATTATTTTTCAGTTTTGTTTAAAGAGAGAGAAAAATTACTAAACACAGTCGCATGATGAGAACCACTGATTGATACGCGAATACGGTAGCGCGACTGGTTGCCGGGGGCGAGGGGGGATGAAAATACAGAAAAACGTTATACACGAGAACGTTATAAAAGACGAACAGCTGTTCGGAACTTGTTACGCGAGTAATTGACGTGTAATTGTTGTTATCGCGCGAATTTTTTCATCGCTTTTCAATTACGACGACGACGTAGACGCGCAAGACGTAGATTTCGGGTTGAATCGCGCGAGAACTGCGAGAATCATGGGAACGAGCGGATTTTCGTATTTATCGAAGTGGCAACACTGACGCACGAATTCAGGTAATCGCTCGGTCGCAGTTGGTACTTGGCTCCGCGCGTTCGAAAGCCTCTGTTGGTCGCAATCGATAGGTGGTTTCTATTGTGTTTAATCACGTTTGTGTGTGATCGTAATTATTATTTTTAATGTTTTATCGTCTTGGTTTGAGGATTTATTTTAATATACGTCGGTAAATACTCAAAAATTTGGTACGCGAAGTTGTCCGTGTTTCGAGACGTGTATATTTCGACTTGTGCACTATGATCGAAGTAATCGTCGCGATGATTGTTTAACGGATGAGAAGTACTTATACCTGAAAAAACGCCTGTTTAGTTAAAGATCTCGATTCGTTTATCCATTGTACGTGTTCTATCTAGGTTTAAGTTTATTGTACACGTAATGTTATTAGGTATTGGTGATATATACATTGCTTTTGGAGAATAATATCCTTGTTTTCATTTCATGTGCATAGTTCGTGCCACCGATGACCATTATATACGATACAGCTCGTAAAAAAGAGCCACCTCCGGCTACACAGTTTCTATCCGAACGTGAATCATGTTTGAAATATTTCGAAAAATGGAGCGAACACGATCAAATAGAGTTCGTCGAGAATCTACTGTCGCGTATGTGTCATCATCAACACAGTCACATAAATACCTACCTAGAACCGATACTTCAAAGGGATTTTATATCTCTATTACCAAGTACGTATCATATACGCGGTGGTGTTTCCCTTCTCATGTTACCGTGTAAATCGTCCGTGTGTAGAAAAAGGATTAGATTACGTCGCCGAAAATATACTGTCGTATTTGGACGCCGAATCCTTAAGTCAGGCTATGCTAGTGTGTAAGGAATGGCGTCGCGTTATTTCCGAAGGCATGTTATGGAAGAAATTAATCGAAAGAAAAGTAGAAACTGATGATCTATGGAGAGGATTAGCAGAACGACGAGGCTGGTGAGTGTCTTAGGCCTAAGTTCATGTGTATTATTATTCACGCTTTATTCTCGTTTCAGGATACGATTTTTATTTAAACCTAAACCAGGCCAACAACATTTAGAACATTTTTCATATAGAGCGTTATTCCCTAAAATATTACGAGATATTGAAGTAAGTTAGATGAAGCGGCGAGATGTGGGATATATTGATATGTGGTTTTTGTTTCGCAGACGATAGAAGATAATTGGAGAAACGGTCATTTTCTTTTGCAAAGGATAAATTGTCGTTCGGAGAATTCAAAAGGAGTATATTGTTTGCAATACGACGATAATAAAATAGTTTCTGGTCTAAGAGATAATACTATTAAAATATGGGATAGAAATAATTTACAGTGTACCAAAGTAAGACGCTCGTTTCTACATGGCGAATATGATTGTTTCTCGAGATACGGAATTTCGACCTTTGTAAAATGCGGATATTAATCGAAGTGTTTTCAAATCTATGCATCTAATCGAAAGTGATCTTTGACCTTATAAGTTTTAATGTTTCGTGCCATTGTAAATAAATCTCGAAATGGCGAATTTAAACGGAGCCGTGTGCATTTGAACGATCCGTGTAATTAAACGATGTTATCATTCGTCTATGGGAACTACGACCGAAATACCGAATTGATAACATATCGCGAGGGTTTTTTTTACTCTCGATATGAATTAGCAGATTGAAAAAATACACACGACACGAGTTCTGCGAGAATCGATCATATTCGTTATTAGGCTTCATCGAGAGTATGGGAAGATTTTACAATGGCGATTTTTTTTTTCAGGTTCTAACAGGTCACACAGGTTCAGTGTTATGTTTACAATACGACGAAAACGTGATAATTAGCGGTTCCAGCGATGGCACGGTTAGAGTATGGGATGTGAATACGGGCACGATGGTGAACACGCTGATACACCACTGCGAGGCGGTTTTACATTTACGTTTTTCAAACGACATGATGGTTACCTGTTCTAAGGTAATTTTCGAGTCTTCGGCGGCGCTTCGAAGACGCGTATATTGACACGTTTTATTGAAATACAGGATAGATCAATAGCTGTATGGGATATGCCGTCTCCTACGGAAATCACCCTGCGTCGAGTCCTACTCGGGCATCGGGCTGCTGTTAACGTTGTAGATTTCGATGACAAATACATCGTGTCGGCGTCCGGAGACAGAACGATCAAGGTGTGGGATACGTCGTCGTGCGAATTCGTGCGTACACTCAATGGTCACAAGCGAGGTATCGCATGTCTTCAGTACAAAGATCGATTGATCGTGAGCGGCAGCTCGGATAATTCTATTCGTTTGTGGGATATCGAATATGGTATTTGTCTGCGCGAACTTGTCGGCCACGAAGAATTAGTCAGATGTATTCGTTTCGACAAGAAGCGAATCGTTAGCGGAGCTTATGACGGGTAAAGATCACTCCTTAATGAACCAAACTACGAGGTGATATTAATGTGTGTTTTTTTTTCGCAGCAAAATTAAAGTATGGAATTTAGTGGCTGCTCTCGATCCTAGATCTCCCGCATCGTCGTTGTGTTTACGAACCTTGGTGGTGAGTATGATGTTCCTACTTTTGGTGGAATTTTAGTGCTTCGACGAGTATTAGATATCGTGTTACGGGTGCTTAGGCCGCAGATGGAAGGAGTAATATGACATGAATAGTGGATTTGATTTTTCAATTTTGAACATTACAAAAATTCGCGATATTTTTTGAAAAAAATTTTCAAATGCGAATTGTATTTTTGGTGTTTTAATTGGCAACACTGATTTTACCACGAAGATATTAATCGAATTTAGATTCATTTTTATTCCAGATATTTCGATAAAAATTACTAAAATTCACGTTTCTCTTGAAAAGAAATTTTCAAACGCGAGTTGTATTTTTGGTTTTTCAAATCAGCAACACTGATTGTATTACGAAAATATTACTTACGATTGAATTCATTCATATTCGCTATTTTTAAAATCGATAAATCGAAGCAATTCTTGTATAAATTACACGGAAATTATTCCAAAACATCGATCATTTTTCAATTTACGAGTCGTTCGCGAACGCTACGCACGATATTTCAAAACTCGTTCGTTTTTTAGTTCTCGACTCGTCTCCAAAATGAATTTATTCCGGATGTATAATTAATCTATTTTTTCCCTCTGAATAGGAACACACCGGACGAGTATTTAGACTACAATTTGACGAATTCCAAATCGTAAGTTCCTCGCACGATGATACTATTCTGATTTGGGATTTTCTCAACTACAACGAATCGACAGACAAGACTAACCATCAGCATAATAATTTTCCTCCACTTCAAATGCATCAAGCGAGTCACAACCATAATAATAATAACAATAGTAATAATAATAATTCAGGTTTGTATGATTTTGGATTAACATAAGTGAAAGTGTTTGAATTTTTAAATTTTCACGCGAATTTTCCAGCAGAATCAGAAGACGAAGCGTGAAGCATCGGTGAGAATTATGTACCTTTACCTGCAGATTACTTAGTGGCGTAACAAGCCTGATCATTACGACTGTTACGAGTCACTGCCTATTGCCACTTTTTTTTGTACTGTGATAATCATTCTCGATTACGAAGAAAGGATGTTCGCTAAGTCGATGTCCTTAAGTGTTTTGTATATGTATTGAATTTGTGTGTGTATGTGTGTGTTAAAACAATGACCACATGGTATGTTTTTCCTCCTTTTCTCTCCTGTGCTCCCTTATATCGTACTCTGTAATTCTTTCGTTCGCGTAGTGTAATTTATGTCGTGTTGATATTTTTTTAATTGGAAAATTAAAAAAAAATACGAAAGAAAGCGTGTATATGAGGCGATGTATTATATCCTTGTGTGTGTGTATCGAATTATCAAAAAATTTTAATTGATACGCGAATTCGGTGGGGTTTTTTGCTCGACGATTGTGTGTTTACGGTATCTTTACGGCATCAAAGCGCGTATTTTGTAATTTATTTTATACGAATAGTTTTATCCGACATTTTAAATATTTGTTAGAATTTCTCTCTTGTTATGTTGTCGTTTACACGTTGCGTTTTTTTTTTGTTTTGTTTCCATTATTGTATTTTAAAGGAATTTTTTTTAGGTTCGAAAAAACGACAAATTTTCGTTGGTTTTATCGAAGTTGTGCAATATGGCGCGTATCGTTTGAGTAGGGTTTCGACGAAGCACAAAATTTACCATGTTTGCGTTATGGATTGCGAATTTCGGTGTTATGACTTTTTTTTTTCGTTATTGTTTTGCGTGTGTTGAAATAGCGAGACGTGTTTAACGATGCTCGCGCGGTAATCGCTTTTTTTTCTTTTTTTACGCGTTGAAATTTTTATTTTATTTTTTAACCAATCTTACCAAGTTGGGGTTTTGGGTTTGTTATTACGATGCGAAGTGTATTGAACAAATGTATATTACAGGTTATTAGTACGAAACAATCGTTTTTTTTTTCTCCTATTCTCATTTTTTTCTCTTTTGTAAAGTATCTACGAGATGTATATATTTCTCCATTTTTATTTATTATTAATTTATAGTATTAATCGCGTATAACACTTGTAAATAACAAGTTTTGAATAAAGCTGTTTACGAAAATAAATTATTTCGGGCAAGTCCATAAGTGCTGACTCTTTTTAGTTCTGAGGAATTGTCGATCGAGATTCGACGAACGGTAATTTGCTTGCAGTTGAGAGAGATAAGCCATTGTTGGATTACTGCAATAATGTTATCAAATATTTGTAGGAGTTGTTAAATACGTGATCATGAGTAATCTTCGGATAAGCTAATATTTATCATTCGAAAGTTTACTTTACAAGTGTGGTAACTCTTGAAAAGGATCTTGTACGTGTAGGAAATTAAGATTGATCAGCGAACTTGCTCGTTCTAATTATGACTACTTTCGATGACATTTGAAAGCTAACAAGGTAATTCGTTCTGTAATCGTTTGTAATTTGATTAGAACTCGTGATTGGAAAATTCCGAGGGATCAACTTATCATTAGTTCGTCAATCGACAACTAAAGTTGATGATAACAGAAGGAACTTGTTTGTTTGAGTATAAATTATAATTTTCTTATTGTAAATTGTAAACATGTTTGTTCCGTTTTAATATTCATATCAAGAGTTCAAGACTCCAAGTTGTAAAACTAAAATAAATAAAGCTTAAAATGTGCCAAAATGTTAATCAAATTAACAATTGTATTACGGTTCGAAGTCATTTAATACTAATTATGCTAATTAGATATCAAAATAGTTACTTTCGTGGTGGTAGAGGGTTAATTATTAATATAAAAAGTGTTTTTTGGTCAAGAACCGGCTTGAAAATCTGATTATTTTTCAATTTTTTTACATTTTTGCTAACTGCTTTATGTTGCTTTTCAATGTGAGGCCGACTTTACGCATCGCAACATGAAAACAAACCCCCCTTCACCCGCTCACGTGTCGTTTCGGTTGATTAGACGTGAAAACGGCGCTATCCAGTTTTCAATGAAAACGTTGCTTTTCGAATTAAGCTGTAGTTGAGCCTGTCGTGTTTTATGATTTGTAGTTTCTTTGTCAGAATCGTAGTAACGTATGAAATTTTCGTAATTTATTATGTTTGCGCGATTTCAAAGATAATTGTCTCGATGCCGAACCGATACACATATAAGATGTCGACCATCTAGGTATTCGCGGAACGGTTATTTGCCATTAAGTCGGTTACGTAAAGTACCCAATAATATGGCAGAATGTAACATGAAAACGGAAAATTGCGATATTAATTTATTAAAAAGTACGAAAATCCTGGTTTACGTTGAAGAAGCGTTACAAGACGTATTGGTGGTATCTTACGTATTCGATAGTAAATATTTCCAAGGCATTTTATTAGATTCCAGTAAAAAGTAAGATATCAAGATATTTAATTAAGATTGACGTTTAATCGATTATTTATATGTTTAATTCGTCAACACATACTAGCGAAGTAATCTCTGGTATACGTGTATTTACAGACGTCTCCCATCCGGTATCACTGTACCAGCAACCCCGAGTAAAAAATCCACCGAAGAAGATCTACTATGTAAAGCGATCAACCAACGTTTTACGTATTTCCAAGACGTATCGCTAAACGGAGTCTCAAAATGGAACTCGAAGAAGAAAAACGGCAAAATAAAAAACACCCGTATGAACGTTCGTCTACGTCCGCGACAAGTCCTCTGCTCCAAATGTCGTTCCATTTGTACAGAAAATTCCGAGAATGTTGACCACTCTAAAAAAGCCAGCGGCGATCAGCCCGGTAGCAAGTTGGCGGTGGCGGTGGAGAACAGCAGGCGTTCGTTGCGTTTATCGGCTACCATCGAAAAAAGCCCCAGACCTTTGTTATACGAGAGTTTCAAAAATCATCAAATGAAAACCCGCAGCTCCGAAGAGTCCGCCGCTATGTTAACGCCATCGCTCGTCCCGAAATTATCGAGATTACAGCCGAACGAAATCAGTAGTGCGTTGAATGGTAAATTTTCGCCCAAATTGTCCCTTCTAAATGGTAACTGCTGTCTTAAGCCAATAATTGCGTCGCCCAAATCGGAATCATCGGATAATAAATTCAGCCTCGATGGCGAGCGAGAATTCGCGGTTTCGTTACCGGAACCTGGTAACATACCGCAGAAAAGCGCCGTCGAGATGGAGATAGTCGGAAGTAAAACGCAATCTAACGAAGAAGATGGTAAAATGGTGCTACGTAAAAAGCACAGTATCGGTTCGATGGAAGACCTATGGGACGAGAGCGTGTTCGAGGATCAGCTACAGAAAACCAAAACCACACCAGTGCTGAAGATATCCTTCGGCACCGAAGGCCAAGGAACCGTGTTAAAGATACCCGCCAAAGTAACCAATAACACCAGCGAAAGCGAACCGGATGAGAGTCACGTTGAGACGAGATCCATGCTAAGAGCGGCCCGCAAAGCGCACAAGAAAGCTAAGAAAGAAGCCAAAAAACGCATGATCGCCATAACCTCCCCGGCGCGGTCGCCTGCCTACGAGAATTTCTTCGCTCATCGAAGCCGCCATAAAATCAAGCGCAAAAGGAAGCATAAGTATCAACGCGTGGCCGCCGAAAAGCACGACAGCGATAGTGAGAAAAATAAAAACGAGAAATTATCCATTAGTTTTAAACATCTGGGCGGCAACGCGTACTCAGCCACCAGGACCGAATCGCCCAACCAAAGTCCTAGCAGTCATTCCGACGAAGATGCTAGTCCCGGATTACCCGAATCCGCCGTCATCGATGATTCTATACCAAGCGAGAGCAGCTCCTTTAAAATGAAGAACGGCAAGATTATCGAAATCGGAGATGTGATATGGGGCAAAGTACACGGATTCTCTTGGTGGCCCGGAAAGGTGAGTAGTTTTTTCGTTGCCCTTGTCGTTGCAACCAACCGCTCGTACTAATTAACGCATCGAGACATCCACGTCGTGTTTATTCATCCAAATCTAGCCCCTAGAGCGGCCTCCGAAGTCGTGTTAAATTCCCAGTACAAATCGAACCGATACTTTTGATTTATCGAACGAAATAATTATATCTACAATTGAATTTAATTGCTCCCCCTATCGATGACATTGGAATTACGATAATGATCGAAAAAATCATATTTTCCGATGAAAAAGTACAATTTCCCCCTCTATAGAGCAATACATGTTTCAAAGGCCAGTTTTTCGTAAAAAATCGACTTTTTTTTGGAGTTTAATCAACTTTGATTTTTTTTTGGGTCGTTATTGAAATTCCGAGGAAAATAGGAATTCCATCATTTTTTTAAATATTTCAAATAATTTTACAGCATTGTATTTTTTTGCATCTTTGAATGCAAGAAGGGAAATAATATTTGCAAATTCAATTAATTTGACAATTTTACCAAAAAATATTTTAAAATCTCATTTTTCTATTTTTACGTATTTTTTGAAAAAAATTTTGAACAAAAAAAAATCACGTTAAAATTTAATTGAAGAACAGGGCTTTTCTTTTTTCCATTTGCGCAGTTTTATTTAATGTACTATTTTTATTTTATCAAAATAATAAAGAAGGAAGAGGAGAGGGGATGATAGAGAACTTTGTCAGACATGAAAGAAATAATCAGTTTATTTTATTGAAGTTTTCGAGTTTTTTTCTCAATTTACAAGTTTTTATTTTCGATAATTTTTTTACGGGTTTTCTTTTTTTTATTATTTTTTAAACTTTTTTTTCTAATTTTTTCTACTTTTTGAATTTTTTTCAACCTTTTTAAAAAAAAGTTGGAATTTTTTCCTAAATGAATTTTTATTCAAGTTTTTTTAGTCGTTTTTTTTGAAAAGTAGAAATTAGGAGGGGATAGTTAATATAACGTTTTTTCTCATTTTTAACAAATAAATAAATATACAGTGTGTTTAGTTCATTTTATTTTGTTAAATTTTAGGGAATTTTAGTGTTATAATCTTACTCGACAGCACTGATAGCTTTACAGTTATACAAATCAATGCTACCAACTCATAAGGAAGGGCAAAAATTCCCAGTAAACGATTAATCAATAGGTTACGCGGTATATTTATTTGATATAATCTCATATCCCTGCAAAAAGAGGGGCAAAGGGAGGGGTAAATGTAAATTTTTTGTTTCTTCGTCACACGAGTATTTTTTCGAAAAATGAGAAAAATTTGCTATAAAAAAGAAAGAAGAAAATTAAAAAAAAACGTTTGTTTGATTCTGTGAGTTCTTCCCCACTCCCCTTCGAACTCCCCTCTTTTCTTTATTCGCTCCTACTGTCTTAAAAGGAAATTTAAAATAGTCTTCTAATTAATTTACCCTCGTTTTAATCCTTTTTAAATCAAAATGTTTTCTAGTTCTTACAGCTTTATTATTTTTTGTTGATTCAAGATAAACCTATTTCACAATAAATTCATTTTACATTATCTCGTATCAATCTAAAAAGGGGGGGGCAGAAAAATGTAATTATCGTTTTATCACAAAATAAGCAAAATTTTCAATTAAAAAAAATTAATAATTTTAAAAAACGTCTTTTTTTTGAAAAATTTGTTTATTTTTCCCCTCTTTTTTCTCTTTAAACTTCCTCCCCTTTCTCAATACCCTATAATCACCTTCAAATATGATTGAAAATTAAAAAAAAGAAATTACCACATTTATGTAATATTTTCCTCGCAATTTTTATCATTTTTTTATCACTTCTGAACAAAATGAATAACGAGGGGGAGAGTCAGAAGGACAATCCCATTTCGATGAATTCTCATTTTATACTCTTTGTACGTATGAATAAAATTGTTGACTGATTTTGCACATTTTTAACATTTTTTTAAATTCTTGTAATTTTTGGCAAAAATTTACGTCCAAATTAGCGAATTGAAAAAAATCACCCGAAACCATGTTTCGCATTACGATAATGCTGAAAAATACTCGGAAAATAACGACGATAAACTTACATAATTTCGGAATTGGTCGATAAAATGAAAAAAAAAAAAGGTAAAAATAGAAAAAAATTACTCGGAATTGGTATAGGTGATAATAAAAAGAACAACATTGTCGTCAGACACTCCCCTCTACTTGTTCTATCTACTCGTTAATGTTTTTTTTTCGCGTATTCGCCCCTTACGTTGACCTTGCGACCTTGACTACGTCCTCATGGAACTTTCCGCGGTCACGTTTTGCGAGAAAATCGAGATATTACGAGCTTTCTCGTATCCTTTTTGGGGTTTTGCGTTTCGTGGATATTACGAAAATCGCGGCGTCGCCTTGATCGACGACGACGCCGATGACGAAGGTGACGCCGGCGATAATTAAGGCGCGTGTGATTTTTCAACGCGGCCTGTGTCGACGAATTAGAAAGTAAAAACTGGTTTTTAATGAAGCCATTACATAAATGTATTACTCGATGCTCGTCTCATGAACGGTCTGAAATTCGCGGAATTGTGTATTTGGAGGTGCAACCAGGTCGAAAGGGTCGAAGGGCCGATGCGTGTATGCAAATTGCAAATTCCGTGGAAAAAATCTCGCTCGAATGACTTATTCATGCACGCGAATCGGTGCATTTCGTGTTTGCAATGGCTGAAAAAATCAACGAGGAAATGCTACAAGATAAAATGTTTCCGTCTCGATAAACGCCTCATGAGCATGCGATGTAGCCGGGTAATTACCAAGTGATAAGGGATATCGTAAAATTGGCGAGTGTCATCGACGAAATGACAGCAATAAGCGAATTTTCCGCTGTACCGTTGCCCCCGCCGTAAATGCGGAGAGTACAAGAGGGGCCGGCATGTGATTTATCGTCGTCGTGACGTCGAAAATGTGTCGATTTTGAAATAACTTCGCAAACGTACGTAATTCGATGACGCGTGAGGTTTTATTTTCCATGTGCGAATGAAGTACGAAAAATGGCGTATTCGACGAAATTCATCATTATTTTTATCGCCAGGAATTCCCTTTATTTGTGGCGAACGATATGAATTTGTTGAAGCGAGATGAATTTGATGAATTGTATTGTGAGGCTAAGAAAATGAAGTAATTTATGGCAGACCGAGAGTCAAGTTAGTTTGGAACTAATCGATGACGAGATAGGACGAGGTCACGTGGGTCGGTGCAATTACGAATTGCTCGTTCCAGGGTTATTATGTTGTGAGAGGATATAACATCAAAACATGAGGGTATCTGGAATATCTCGTGAATTTTATGAGATAGGAAAACAACGTCAAAACAAAAAATACGTGTTGTCAAATTTCCAGCAACTTTTATTTCAACAATTTTCCTGTAAAGTTGATTCCTGATCCATGAATGACCTTTCAACGAAGGACATGTCCATTTTGTCAACATCCCAAAATGAAATTTCCCTGAAAATCTGCTAAAAATTAAGAAAATAATTTTCGACAATACCAAAGAATACCCCTCCTTCTCTAGATCTATACTTTTGGATGGAAGAGTGGGTCAAGGGGTTCAAACGAAAAAACGAAATCAAGAACCCGAAAAAAGTTCAGACAAATTAAGCTTCTTCCTGGTGAATTACAGTGAAGGGGAGAAGAGGAAACCACCAAAAAGTACATCAGGCTATTAAACACATTTACATACCAAAGAACAGCCCTCTAGGTGAATTAGTACAGTGAGAGGATTGCTACATGATTTGAAGTATTTCAAGGTCAAAGAAATGTCAAATTAATGATTTTTCCACCCTCTTTACCCTTGTCACAATGGAACGATAATTTTTGGAATGTGATGTTTCTTCAATTGGCCATCGACTGGTTCCAATTTGAGCTTTTTTTTGGAATGTTGGCTTCCTCCTTTGACGTTTGAATAATTAGATGTACATTAGATCTCTTTTTCCTTCTCTCAATAAAGGCTCTGATTGAGGAATCATAAAGGAAAACAAAAAGTACTCTAGACAAAAGCTCGCCAAATACTTTTGTTCCTGGACTTTCTCTATCGTGTGAGGTCTTTTCCTTTCAAATTTCTTTGGGATTACTAAAAAATATCAAATTCCGATTTAAAAGATGAATTTAAAAGTTCAGCTTTCTCCTTCACCCTCGCACTCGAGTTGCTTTTTTCATATCCTTGAAAAAATTCCCAAGCGTCGAAAATCATTAAAATTTTCCCCGAAGAATTCGAGGTGGGTAGAAATGATGGAATTTGTGTCACGAAGCGGGTCCACTTAATATAATAAATCCGACGTTTTATATTCACGCCGAAAAAAGTTGCAATTTAAAATCAAGTTGGTAATCTTACCGAAGGTACTTTTGAGGTTTTTTTTTTCAGCGTTGGCTTAAATTTGTTGTGAAGTTTCAAGTTACAAACAATATACCTTTCTTTACTTACTTCATGTTCTCTGAAAACTCGACTAATATTTTCGGAAGATTTGAAAACCCCGTGTTATTTGAAATCTTCAAAAATGTCCAATGTGTTATTAATTTTTCTAGCAATAAAAGTATTATAATTCTATTTGCAGGTTTTAACATTCAAAATAAATACTAAAGAACAGCATAAACTTTACGCGTATATTTCTTGGTTTGGCTCTTCGACTGCATCCGTAATAACCTGTGATAATCTGTGCCCTTTTTTAGATAATTATAAAGTGAGTATGCAATTACATAATATGCATAAAATTTTCATGAACACAAATTAAAGGCGAAGATTTTGAAATAATTTCACCTTTTCTATTTAGCTGCGATTCAACAAACGTAAAAAATCTGGTCAGTATAAAGAAGCCGTGAAAATTGCCACTGTCGAAGCGAAAAAGAAACGAGGCCTTCAAATGCGTTCCAGAAACGCGGTGTGTTCCACAGGGCGTTTTTGAAACCGTCGATGACGCTGTGTGCTCACAACGGATATTACCAATGTAAATAGAGACTCGCGCAAAGTGAGTTGATTTATGGTTATTTTCTAGCGTTTAGTATAACGATTTGTCATCGAGTTGTAAACAAAGTTGACTTGGCTAGGCGATCTAACTCGTGTGGTCGTTTTCATAATGTCAAAGTGCGCTCGAAATACTTGGAAACGTGATAATAACAAAGTTGACGTTATTGTTTTACGTTGGAAATCGTATAAAAAGAACGAGTCGCTAGATACGCACAAGAGGTCTCATGGTCTCGATGTTTTTAGCTTTTATGGTTTCATGGAAAATCTCTTAGTGATTGATCATCGCCTCAAGGAAGATTTTGTGCCTGAGGATGTTTAGGACTGTTCAAGATAGAGTTTCAGCAATTGATGATGGTTTCTGTTGAATCCATTTTGTAGTGAATTTGATGGGCTTTAATTTTGAACTGAACTATTTTTTTGATAAAACTGATTTTTGCTAAGATACTAGCAAAAAATTGATGTGGAGTCATTATCGACGTAGTAGTCATTGAGAAATTTCCCACAATTTAGTCGAAGTTTCCCAGCATGTACACGTGGAGTAGTTGAAGTTGGCTTCAAGTACATGAAGTGAAATTCTGAAAGCCAAATTTTTGTGTATCGAAGATTCAGTCATTATTTTTGATAACGATGAATAATAAAAAATTGTTGATATGAGTATTCAATGAAATTTAAAATTTAGAAAAATTTTTGAGAAAAGGCTTTCGAGAATTATTTTGTTGAATATATGTTAATGTGAATACAATTTCGTAGAAGTTTATTACCTAAAAAAAATCAGTAAATTTTTTTTCACTTTGAAAATTATTTTATTACTGGGAATTTCACGATGATCACATAATTGTGAAAAATTTCAAAAAAAAATTCAAAAATTTTTTCCCGTGCCGGGAATCGAACCCGGGCCTTCTGGGTGAAAGCCAGATATCCTAGCCACTAGACCACACGGGATAGGTGTTGAAGTAGGGAAATAACAGACTCTCTAACTTGGCTGCTGTGTTATTATTGTTGGTTCTTCGTGTTATTTTCACGTGTGATGTATTTCATCTTCAGAGTTCAGATTCAGTTTATTCGATGATTAGTGTAATTGAATTATTTTTAATTACTTTTTTATAATGAGAATTTTTCCTCTTTGTTTCAGAATGCCAAAATTGTTATAAATTAATGTATCTAAAGCTGCTGGATTTTAATTTTTTTAATTAATTCCATCGATCGTTGAATATGTGATCTATGAAGTAAATATCACGTATCGCGCTGATTTCTTTCTGCGTCTATGTCGTATTTTAATTATTTCGTTTTCTAAATTTTTTGAAATAATTCTCTTTCGTAAATCCCTGAAGATTTCCTTGCTGCTATTATCATCGCAAAATTAATACGCGTGCATATTACTTCTTGGATTTTTTTTCTTAAGACATTACGATTAGTTTTAATGGATTATTTTATTACATTTTTTTCTCTTCTCAAGCGGTTGGCCGTGAGATTTTAGTTGTTTACGTATACAATGTATTATACGGGCCAAAGTTTTACCATTTCGTTAGGTTTTGTTTTTAATTTTTTTTTTTGTTTTCATTTTAATGACTTTTTTTGTATAGTTTTTTCGGATTCGGTTCGTTATAAAATGGATACGAATAATGTAGGTTTCAAATGAGAGTACCTAAGTAACATATCTAGCTCAATGATGGAGTTTTTTAACGACGCGTGGAAAATTTTTTCCCTCTATTTTTTTCTTTCATTCGAAGAGCTTCAAGAGAAAAGTGACTCGCGGTTACTAGTCGGTTCATTTGTCTCTTAATTTTTACGAATAGAAATCGTAGAAACGGAAACGGATTCAGTTCGATGCCATATTGTGAGTAGGGTCACTTTGAAACGAAGCTTTTTCGAATTATACCATTTTTATTTTTTAATTTCTATCCTTTTTTTCGTATACGATTTTAACGTTGTAATTTATTTATTTTGTAAGTTTTATGTATAAGTTTCGTTACGCCTTGAGCGGTATAACATTAATACGTTAATTTAAATTTCAGTTTCTCGATGTGAAAACGTAGCCATTTTGAGTGAATTTTTCAAAAAAAATTTAATGCGCATGCGCAGGATTATATGCTGCGACGTCATATTGTCCGCGCATGCGCACTCGATTCGTTGAGTTTTTTGTTTGGAAATTGATATATTATGGTTAATCGTGTTTTAAAGCATTTCGATAGGATTTTTAAGTGGAAAGATGGAAGAAATTCAAGATATTTAACGCTTGTTTCATCCGAATGCGCAACTTATTGTGAAATGGCTGCGATTACATCAAGAATGCGCGTTATATATTTAAATTTAAACGCTGTTTATAGGAATGAAATCATGTGTTACAGTATTGCCACCATCGTTGTGTGGTCATGTGTAAATTTTTATCGTGCACTAGTCATATCAGAATTTTAGCCGAGTATTGCTTTATTATGTTATTCGTGCTTTCACAATTTGTTTTTATGAAATTTTCGCAATTGATTTTTCTCGAGTATCGTTTTGGTATTTTTTTTTTGTTGAAAAAAATCGATTTTTTATTGTACATATTGATCCTTCTCGGGGTGTTTTTGTTTAATGCTGATTTTTAACGGGATTTTTTAAGTCTTTCAAGTATTTTTTTAAAGGAATTTCGCCTCGTGTGATTTTAATATTTATTTAGATTTTTTTCGCCACGGATGCGGATCTTGAGAATCGGAGTTGGAAACTGAATTTTTCTACGTGGAATTTTTATTTAATTTTCCTTGCCTTTTTAAATTCGTTTTTGTGATTAATTTTCCATCTAATGTACAGGGTAAGGGATTTTTTATCTTGTGGGATGCTAACACTGGTTTTTGTGTTTGAAAACATTCGAAAACGAGTATTTTATATAATTTAAAATTTAGTAATTACAAAAAGCTCAAATTGATTTCGTATTCGTGTTTTGAGAATTTTTCATCATAAAAAACGCTTTTTTTTTCATTTCAAACGATGATTTTTTTATTCAATGTCTTTCAAGACGAGATATGCGTTTTCTAGGCATTTCTTTCTCGCTTTTCGCGAATGTTGGCGAAGATTTTCTCGATTTACGCATTGTATGATTTCGCCATTTAATTTATGATTTTTTAACGTCGCTGAAATACGGGAAGATGAAATGTTATTTGATAAGTACTGAATTCAACGAGAGCCTTTATATTTATTTTTTCTTACCATTATCGTCTTTCTAAGCATGAAGCTTGGAAGTACGTCACCTTTTAGCTAGGTTTCTAAATGCTAGTCTGTCTAATTATGTAAGATCGACTGAGCCGAGAAATACGGATTTGCGTTTTTTTAAAAGATAAAAAGTATATTTTAATTCGCGTCTACGTATTCGAACCTGTCGAATGTCGTGGCTGGGGTATTTTTCTTCTATAAGTCGCGTGAACGCGTTAGCTTCCTTTTAATTATTGTGTGTACTAAGTGTATAAAAAAATTTCGCGAATACGTGGTACGAAATAAGGATATGTTATTTGTTTAAATTTATAGGAAAAAATGAAAAAAAAAAACTTATTCGTACATATTTTATCTGTGATTGTAGTATTTGTTGTGCAAATATATTTTTGTCTTCGAGTGTTGTAAGTTCTTCGGACATGGGTGGAAGTTGAACTCGAATGTGGCCAACTTTTAGCTCATGTCTGGTGATTTTGTTTTTACTTGTATTCCACTGATGATGTATTGAGTAGTTTTGATTCCTTCAATTATCTAGGAAGGGAAGAAGATTCGTGGAATGATTTGGTTTGTATTAATTAATAAAGTTATCTCCGAAGAATTGTTTGCAAGCAATTGAATTAAATTGAAGATACTTCGTTTTATCTTTCATGCCAAGGATTCTACAAGAACTCCGTCGAAATTCCGTAATAAACATGAAGACAATATCAAACATGTAGAAGAATGATTTAGCATAGTATAAATATTAATTATAATTCATATATTCGTCAATTTTGAATAATTTATTCGCGAATAATTGAAAAAAAAATGAAAAAATTATATTATCAGTTCTGGTAAAAAGAAGAATTTCAAAGTGAATTATTTCGTCGGAGTTTTTTTTTCTCAAGTGGCAACACTGATCACCGGTGATAATCTGAATTTTTTATTTGCTGTTACGAAATATTAGATAAGAATTTTTCAAAAATTGTAATTTTTTATAGGAAATCTTAGTTTTTATTCAAATTTGATTTGACTTACATCACCCCTTCCTTCCCCTTTTTTAGTTCATCCTCATTTCTACATCATGTTGTGCAAGAAATTAACCAAAGGTACGTATCAGTCTGATTTCCTCGTCATTCTACAACTAAAGTAACTTCGTGTGTTTGTGCTCAGAATTATTCACCGATCGTTGCTTATTAAAGAATCTGACGATGATTCGAAGAAATCAAAGCGTCAAGACGGCAGTGGTGATGTTGAATATGGGCGGTCCTCAGCACATCGATCAAGTTTCCGATTATTTACATAGAATCATGACCGATAGAGATATGATCCAGCTTCCCGTACAAAAGTAAATCATACTACTGATACAGAACTATTGTTGGAACATATCTCTGATGTATTTGTCTAGTTTCCTAGGACCATACATCGCCAAGAAGAGGACACCTGATGTTCAAAAGAAATACATGGAGATTGGAGGAGGATCTCCGATCCTTAAATGGACTAATATACAAGTATGTTTTGATATACCTGATGTGTAATTAACATGGCATTATATTCACGTTGATATTTGTACAGGGTGAACTAATGTGTAAGAAATTAGACCAATTATCACCGGAAACTGCTCCTCATAAGCATTACGTCGCATTCCGTTATGTGAATCCTTTAACCGAGGATGCTCTGCAGCAAGTAGAAGAGTATGAAATAATTGTTTCATTTAGAAAAGCTACGTATTGCGTGTTTCTTGAAATTTCCATGTTTTTTTCAGCGATAAAGCCGAAAGAGTGGTGCTTTTTTCACAATATCCTCAGTACAGCTGTGCAACCACTGGTTCTAGTTTTAACGCCATTTATACTCATTATCAAAAAAAGTAACGAATTGATGTTTTACGAGTTTATTGCAAGTTTTTATATTAATTTTTTTACGCAGAGCGCTTCCATCATCTGTTAAATGGAGCTTGATCGATCGCTGGCCGACGCATCCGTTTTTAGTTAAAACTGTCTCGCAAAGGATAGTAGAAGAATTAAAAGAATTCCCGGAATCGATACGTTCCAAAGTTGTGATCGTGTTTTCCGCTCATTCATTGCCCATCAAGGTAATCAAATGGTTATATTTGCCACGACGACTATGATTCTAATTTAGGTCAATTTTGTAGGCTGTGAACAGAGGAGATGCATATCCTTCCGAAGTAGGCGCCACAGTTCAAGCTGTCATGAAAGAATTAGGTCACAGGAATCCGTTTATTTTAACGTGGCAATCTAAAGTTGGACCTTTACCGTGGCTTGGACCTTTTACCGATGAAGCTATCGAAGGTAAGGAATATTTTTTACCTTTACGATGAATTTGTTACATCAATTTTATATTTTCAGCGTACATCAAACAAGACGTAAAGAATTTCATCTTGGTACCTATCGCTTTTGTGAACGAGCACATCGAAACATTACACGAGATGGATATCGAATACTGTCACGATCTCGGCAAAAAAGTAATATATTTTTTTCACTCTCCAGAAAGTATCTCTAATGAGTCGTTTTTAGGTTGGAGCTGAAGTGATAAGAAGAGCGGCTGCGCCAAATGATCATTCATTATTTATAGACGCCTTGGCCGATATCGTCGCTAGACATCTTCGCAATAACGAAGCCATCAATCCAAAATTCACGTTGAGATGTCCGCATTGCTCTAATCCAAAATGCCAACAGTCTAAGCAATGGTTCGAGAAACTTTGTTCTTCGTAAGTTCCCTCCCGATGCATAGAAAGTTGCGCTTTTTCCTCGTATTCATCGACAACAAGTAATATGAAGAGGACTCATGGTACAAAGTTGTTACCTTAATTTTGTCAGCCAAATATTGAACAATTTGTGACTTTTGTATTGTTGAACATTTTGTTGTTTTGTAATGTTGTGTATTTACTTGTAAAATGAACAAGCATTTTGAAAAATCTACTTTTATCATTGTATTGTTTGAAAATTGGTGCCAATGTGTTTTTTGAATTTTGTCATATTGAGAAACCTGAAGACAACAATTTTACTCAATTTTCCGCCATGCAAGAAGATGAACAACCCGAAATGAGGGAGTAAAAACTAATTAAAATAAAGAAACGACAACTTTCCATGAAAATCACGCGTTAAAAAACGTGTCAACAAACAACAGCAGGTTCAAAAATGAATACCGCGTACTCGAAAATTCAATTGTGCTCATTTAGAACGTAAAACTTGATTCAAAACAAGTAAAACTCAAGAAATTACGAAATTCAAATTTAACATCATGTTAAAACAAATAAGAATTCGAATATCATTTATTTCGGGGTCTGGAAGGCCAATTAAAATGCATGAATTGTCGATTCGTAGGTTATTGAACCCACAAAATTCATTTATATCATCGAATGGTCTCTAAAAGGTACTGTGTGTTCAGTCGAGTTTTGATCACGAAATTTCCTCCGTAATGGTGTACTTTTGAAGTGATATTTGTGCTCAGAGACCTTGACTTGATGAAATGAGACTATTTTCTCAAAAATCCGACGGTCAGAACGGTGGTAAATACTTAACTACCTGTCACTGCCTACACGCAAGCAGGTATGCAACCCATACAACAGAGGCCAAATCATAATTCATTATTTACCGACGTTCTAACCGACCGATTCTCACGAAAATAGTTTCATTTTACTAAGTCGAGGTCGCTGAACACAAATATCACATCAAAAACATACCATTGCTGAGAAAATTTCGAGATCGAAATTCGGCAGAACACACAGTACGAGATAGAGAAAAACTGATCATTGCAATAGATTCCTCAGGTCGAATAACCTAACATTCGACTCCTAACACGCGTCAATCGGCCTTCTGTGGCGAAAAATAATTGAATTTTAGTAATTTGTTAGCTTTTAATTGGACAGACATGTACTGCCATTTTGTGAGTTGAGTTAATTCATATTTCGATTTTGATTTCATTTATTTTGAGCCCCAAAGTGTCGATTGAGACGTGCGAGGTGTCGATTATGAGGTTATCGAGCACGAGGAATCTATTGCAATGATTAGTTTTGCTCTATTGCGTACCGTGTGTTCAGTCGAATTTCGATCTCGAAATTTTCTCAGCAATGATATGTTTTTGATATGATATTCGTATTCAGCGATGTTTACTTAGTAAAATGAGACTATTTTCGCGAAAATCCGCCGGTTAGAACAACGGTAAATAATTAATTTCGTTTTTGCACGTGTTAGAAGGGTTGCATACCTAAATGCGTATAGCTAGAGATATAAGTAATTTACGTAATTAATTCATTATCACCGTTCTAAGCGGCAGATTTTCACGAAATATGTCTCATTTTACCAAGTCAAGGTTGCTGAATACGAATATCACATCAAAAACATACCATTGCTGAGAAAATTTTGAGATCGAAATTCGACCGAACACACAGTACAAGATAGAGCAAAACTGATTATTGTAATAGATTCCTCGTACTCGATAACCCCATAATCGACACCTCGAACGCCTAAATCGGCCTTTTGGGGCTCAAAATAAATAAAATTCAAATCGAAATCTGAATGTACTACGTGTACAAAATGGCAGTGCATGTTTTTCCAATTAAAATCAGACGAATTACGAAAATTGAATTATTTTGAGCCCCAAAGAACCGATTGAGGCGTGCGAGATGTCGAATTTGGGGTTATCGAGCACGAGGAATCTATTGCAATAATCAGTTTTGCTCCATCTCGTACCGTGTGTTCAGTCGAATTTCGATCTCGAAAATTTCTCAGCAATGGTACGTTTTTGAGGTGAGATTCGTGTTCAGTGACCTCGACTTAGTAAAATGAGACATATTTCGCGAAAATCCGCCCGTTAGAATCGCTCTAATTAATTAATTACCACTTTACACGTGTTGTATAGATTGCATAGCAGTTTCCGTGTAGGCAGTGATTACGTAACGCGGGCAATTAACGCAGCATTCGTTTTTGCTCAAAGTTGACCAAAATATCGGTACTTTCGTTATGAGAATATGAAATACTCGAAGATCTTTAACCCCTAATACTCCATCTCTCGTCGTACTACGGTTTAATTACGCGATAGATAACGTTGTTTTACTGTATTTTGTACAATATCGCAATTCTTATTTACTCATTTTAAAATAAATTATCACGCTCGTGACAATGTTTTTCTGAATTTCAAGTATATTGTGTATTTTAATACATCGATAATTACTGCTTTGTTCTCGATAATTATAAATTTCTTGGAAAAATTCCTATTAAAATACTTTCTGTATTTTTTTCGTAAATTGTCTCCTGAAAACGATGTGTCGAACTAAAAAACATAACTTTAAAATTTATTAAATTTCTGATACAATATGCAAATTTACGATAAAAAGCCATATTGCATTGTCTTAAAACACCAATAAAATTATCACACTTGTACATTAACCGATTACATTAAAAAAGAAAAAAGATAATAAAGAGTAAAAAATACAATTACACATTTTGATTATATACACGTACAAAATACCCGCAATAAAGGTAAGCGGTATCTAAACGAAAACATTTGATTCTATCAAAATAAAACAAGTAAAAAAAAAAGAAAAATAGAACAAGCTATAAATAACGCAACTAACGCATGTTTTTTTCAAAACAAATAAATGGTAACCAAAACATAATCGTGCGTTAACTACTTATCTAATTGAACGCGAAAATAATACATTTCATTCAGCAAAATTGATAAAAATTATTTCACGAGATGAAAAAAAAAAAAACACGATATCGATTACTCTAGAAAATGGGTAACGTGAGAAAGAATTCCATCGATTGTTTTTTTTTCAAAAAAAATTCCGAATACTTGTTTTCGAAATAATTTCGTAATTTAGAAAGAATTCTCGTCGAGAATTCGAGTACGTTTTTTCCTCGAAAAAATCGAACGATCGCTGAAACGTTCGGAGAAAGCTTAAAGCGATGGAAAAATTTGGCTTTTTTCCTCACGGAAAAAAAACAAAAATAACAAAATCGACGAAAAAACACGCACAGTTGCACGAAAAAAAGAAAAATTTGTTCGTTCTTCTAAAAAAAAAATGAGATCTGAGATCACGTACGCGGAAAATAAATATACATCGGCCCATGACGACCGGATTGAATTTTCACGCTGATATGCTGACGCAGCTAGAAATTCCTGATATTTCTATCTCGATCGTTCGACCATCTTCAGGCATAAATTATGGTCCCGTATATCTCCCCAGCCACCGTTGCCTTTGGCCTTCTTCATGTATTTCTTGGTGGCCGAATACGTCAGCAGTAAATCCTGCGGATACATATATGCCGTCGAGAAGGACAATAATTTCTGCACTTTTCTAAGCGTAGCTGTGCTTTTGCAGCTGTTTTTATGGTGTACGCCGCTGTAAAAGATTGAAAAAACAGGCGTTATAAAGCTGAGATCGTTTCGAGGAGAGTGAAATCTAAAAATGGTACCATTCGCCGATATGGAAGACTCTTGGGGCCCGTAGAACCATTGCGGTTAACTCTTGCGAAAGACATTTACTCGATACAGCCAACAAACTCCAGTCCCAGTTGTAGTCGTCGTATGTGCAGAATGTTTTGGCGCAGCTTTTCAACTCTTCCCAAACAGAACGATTGAATGCCATGCCCATGTTGTGCTTGCTGCTGCTCCACTGCATCACTTCGGCCTGAAAATATGAGTAAAATGTGTTAGAAGAGTTTTAAGGTGGCTTTTCATATGATTCTTTGATTAATTAGTAAAAAGAAACCAGAGGAGATGAAATAGGAGAGTGTGATTTTCCAATAATTGAATTTCAGTTTGATATTTTGATTTTTTTGGTATTTTAATAAAATTGATTTTCAATTAATTTTGAATAATTTAAAATCTTTTCTAATTATTTATTATTTTTTTTACATTTACTCTGAATATAAAAAAGTATATTGTTATGACATTTTTTTCACCTTTTTTTTTCAAATTTCCAAGTTATTTGAAAAAATTAACCTAAGAAAGTGCCTCCAAATGCGAAAACGTAAGGAAATTCGCTAATAATGAATTAACGAGATAATTTATTCACGAAAAATTTAAATGACGTCATTTCGATACTCGTAAAAAACCTCGACATATTTCAGCAGGTACCAAAGATTACTTAATTAATATTCAAAAAGGAGGAGGAGGTTGGTTCTCCAGAAAATCCCCCGAAAACCCCAGCAAATCACCTCAATTCGATAAAATTTTCACAAAACATTTCCGCTTGCGTATCACGTCCAAAATACTCACTTTTTTCGAATCCGCCGCGAAATCTACGCTTTTCAGATACGACCCCAAAGATAGTATTTTACAATTAGTGCAAGCTGATTGTCTGGCGTGCTCCATCACGTGCAACATATGTATGAAATCTTGCGCCACGTAATGGTCTTCTTCGAAAAACACCACCAAGCCTGCAACATGAGCGTCGATCGTTAATGAAGACGTTCGAACACGAGCTTCATCGTAAAATTCACCCTTTCGTGGAAAGCAAGCTCAAACGCCATCTTACTCATCGCATCCCCCGTCCCTCAAGTTTTATTATGCTTTCGCCTGAGAAAAAGATTGAGGGATTCGTTTTAAAAATAAACACCGATAATTTTCATCGGTAAATATTCCCGCTTAAAATATTGATTAAACATCGGGGCTCCTTTTTGCACACTTAAAAAGCACTCCGAAAAAAGCCACGTTTTTGAGTACTCAACTTCCATCTTGGAAATCCCCCTCGAAGACCTTATTCACCCAAGAATTACTTTTTAATTGCTGATTCGGCGCTTCCAAATTTGCCAATTTCATCGTCCACCAGACGTCGAAACTTCCAAGTTTTATTAGCTTTTCAAAAAATAAAACGAGATTCGTTTTTCGTTGCAAATATTTACATTTTATCGGGGCGCAACGGATGTTCCCAATTTCGCCAAAGAGTTTCCTTTTAATTACGCAACTTTTCGAGTACCTAAGCGCCAAGAAAAGGCTAAGAAGCGATGAAAAACGACGCCGGTGAATTCTCCAAAGAGAAGCCATCAACACAAATTACACAAGATACACTTCGCGACAATTTATCACTTCGCTTGCGTTTGGTTATAATTAAAAGTTGAAAGTATCGAGGAGACGAGTTCGACGAAACGAACGTGAACGAAGGTTTCCCTTTTTTCGACGTCGACGTCGAAAATATTACGAAATACTTTCGCTTCATCGATACGTGTATTGTTATTTCGATTTGATTTGTTTTCCTACAAAGAAATTGAAAAAAAATTAACGTTAAATGAAAAAATGATTATTTTACAAAAGATATCGAATTTTTATCGTAAGAGAAAATTATTGTTCATTTTTTCAATTATTCCAAAATGATTATCAGTTTACATTCGAGTTTAAAAATTTATTATAATTTTTTTTTATTTGTTTGAATTTAAATTTGATTTGTAAAAATACAATTAAACAATTTTAAAACTATTTTTGTTGCTTTTTAAAAAAGTTTTTTCGGTCATTTTACACTATTATTCATTATGTTTATGTATTTTAGTCAAATTTTCACTTTTTTGTAGGTTTTTACCACCTCCTCATCGAATGTCCTATCCTCCACCAATACCGATCTATTCTACGC
>QBDW01005142.1:0-88371 GCA_003261595.1 Maconellicoccus hirsutus | reverse complement strand
TCCTCCGCCAATACCGATCTATACTACAGAATCCTACCTCACTCTCCGAAATTCTCCAAGACGACAACTCCATCGACTCTGTTATCCAGTTCGTCAAATCATCCGGTCTTTTCTTAAAAATCTAGACTTCCTTTCCGTGCCTCTGGCCTAGGCGGCAGTGCATGGCACGTTAAAAGAAGAAGTAAGTAAGTAAGTAAAAATGAAAGAATTTGAAAAGAAATAAAAAAAATCACTTTTGGTAAGCTGTACAAAAATTTTTGGATTATTTTAAATAATAGAAATTATCCAAAATACAGCCAACTCTTGATCCTATCTAAATTCTGAAATTACATAATCGATAGAATTAATGGTCGGCTAGGTATTCGCAAAAAATAAATTTTACAAGAAGCTAGAAATTCAAATTCAAAAATTCATGAGAAATAGAATAACGAAATTCAGTAGCTAAAAACTTGGTTTTGAGGTTATAAACAATGTAAAAATAACTTCACCTCGTTTTTTTTCTTGAAACAGTAGCAAGGGTTGGAGAGGGGGTATAAAAAATTATGGATTTACAATTTTTGAGAATAGCGTCCCCCCCCCCCATAAAGTAGCGACAAAAAAAGCTTGCGTGTTAGTGACCCAAGACCCAATAACCGGCTTCAGCTCCTTTTACATGTATTTCAACCGGCTCAATTTTTTTTTTCACTTTTCATATTTCTTCCTTTTTCTTATTGAAATAATAAAAACAAAAAAATTTTGATTTTCTTTTTAAGTCAGAGATATGTACCTACTTATTAATTAATTGAAAGAAAATTCATAAATCAATATTTTAATCAGTTTTCACATGTTTTTTCAGTTTTATTTTTTCAAAAAAACGTTTGAGATTATTTATTTTTATTTTATTAATTTTTTTAACGCTCAAAATGATGTAAACATTTTTTAGACTTGTTGATAATCGTTTCCAATTTCAAAAAAATTGCAACCTAATTTGAAAATATTCAAAAAAAATCCAAAAAATTTTTCATTAATCAAAATTACGAATAAATCAACTATAAAAAATTTTTTAAAAACCTGAACGAGAAAAGAAATTGAAAAAAAAAATTGAGTATTTAAAAAACTCACCTTATCTCAAAATAATAAAAAAGTCACTTGGTTTTCAAAAATTATTAAAAATTTTCATTTCATCAATTCAATTAAAATTTATAAAAAAAAGAAAATAATCGAAAATATTCACGAATTATCGAAGTACTACTCACCGTTGTCATATACGTTAAATCTATGTCATTACATCGACAGTAAACATTTATCGAAAGGATTGCGAACAGAACACGATACATGCTAGATAACTCTTCTAGGCGGAGTGAACAAGTTCAAAACTTGAATTTGGAAGCAACAAGTACAACGCTGCACCCTCGCGTCGTTTTCATTACGAGCTACAATCCAGAAATGAACATCTTTTGGATACGGAAATGGATTTTTAACTATGTTATAAAATATTTTCGATAACCTTGTAAAATACTATGTAATAATAACCTTTGTAGTACGTGAGGACAAAGATTTGTATCTTCATTGGTGCGCTGTCGAGCCGGCTACGTTGTGTAATAGGTAATTCGAGATTACTAGAATGTCTATTTAGACCCGATGTCATTATTAAATCATTCTTCATTAGCGTTTTGTCTTGTGTGATCTATTAAAACAAAAAAAGATAAATCGACGCAGACAACATGTATGCCTCGGAGACTTGAAGAACTGCTGAAAAGCGAAATTCTCACGTAGTCCTGTTAATGACCGATGGTTGCATTCCATTATAGATAATTCAGTCCTTGGAAATAATTTAATCCTTTTTTAATATTTGGATATTTGTTCGGAAGTAGTGAGTAATTCTAGAAGAGACAATTAGGAGTTTAATGATTTTTGAAGTAATTGCGTTAGTTCTCATGAACTGGTGATTTTATTTTGTGAGTGAACGGTGCGGAATTTGTCGATAGATTTTCGTGTTTTTTCTTCGTTTTGTTTGTATGGTGACCTTTTTTCATATAATTATGATAAAAACTATGAAATGTGCTTACGCTAGAACAATTACAAGCGCGTATAAATCCTTTATTTTTCGTAATATTGAAAAAATTACCTCAAATAATGCAATTCCAAAACATATCTTCATTGTTTAATCTTTCAGTCAACAAAACTTAATATTGACATTGTGTTATGACATTGAATTATTATTTACTTTAAGTTGTTAAAATTTAAACATGAAT
This sequence comes from Maconellicoccus hirsutus, assembly GCA_003261595.1. Taxonomy (NCBI): domain Eukaryota; kingdom Metazoa; phylum Arthropoda; class Insecta; order Hemiptera; family Pseudococcidae; genus Maconellicoccus; species Maconellicoccus hirsutus. The sequence continues at coordinate 86,137 of QBDW01005142.1, read as the reverse complement.
AATATAGACAGATCGTGCTGTATAAAATTTCTACGTGATTTTCGATGTTGAAGGAAATCCACCTCGTGAGATTTATCAATACTAGAAAAAATAATTTTATCAGAGAAGTATTCAATGACAATTATGGAGAATTGCGAAAAGCAATTAAATAACATTAATTAAGCATTACAATATTTATTGATATATAATACAACATATGAACACACCAATAAATGGACGGCTTCGTGCACATGATATACGAATGAAATTAAAACCAAAATACAGACAAAATATTCATAGGAATGGACGGTTGAGATATTACTAGTCAGATCTTAATACTGTGAGATTTATAAAAAATACATATAAAAAAATTACAAAATTTAAACTTTCATTTCCCTTAAATCCTAAAAGTGATATAAAAAAATACAAAATGTCGAGTGGAAAAATTCCTAAAAAAATAAATAAATTGCAATATAACATCATATCGCAGTCAATCGTTAAAAGAAATGAATCACTGTGTAGATACTAATCTTAAAAAATGAATAACAGCTATTGATACAAAAGTAAGGACAGATATTGATACATGAGATCCACTGTTACACCAATTATCGAAGTAACAAAAACAGAAAGTCGTTGAATCGTAATAATCTCTGAAAATAAAAAAAAAAATCAATGTTGAAATGATAAAGGAGACAATGCATTATACGTGAAAATGATTAACCTTTTAATATCGATTTCCTTAATCGTATTGTTCACGTAATTAGCTAATTTTACATCGACCGTTGCGGCCCTACATCCTTCGTAACGATCTGCTGGGATATCTGTTCTTAGACCTCTAATACTGCTGAGACAATCTCTCGTAATGAGTTCTTGTCCTGAAAGTAATTTTTAATAAGTATACAATGCAGTGAAACACAACGAACAGGAAATTATATTATACCATCTTTTTTTTCTATGATTTTTACACATTCATCATTTTCTTCAGGACATGAAATGGTGGGGTACCAAACCCATTTGAATGGAGTTCCACATCCAGGATGAGTAGATACGCACTGGTAACACCATAATGCAGCAGCTATACAAACAAATCAAGAATTAGTCGAAGCAGTGGAAGATTTTAGAGGTATCAGGTATGTGTAAAAGTATTGAAAAAATTTATTGCCAGAACAGTGTCAAGTTGGAAAATTTGTTAAATTGGAGCAAAAATGATTTGAAAATTTTCAATATTTTGTGGAAAGAAGCCGTATTCAAAGATGATTCATGAAGTTTACCACACCCTCTGCGAAAAGTGTTTTAGTGTGTTTTCTTACCTGAGAATTCTACACAAATGAATAACAAAATTATGATCTTCAACATGATGTTATTTATATTTTAGACTTAAGGATCACGAATACTGCATTTATGAGTTTATTTTTAATTTCTAATTGTAGAAAAGTTGAACGTTTTCGTTTCAAAAATTTTTGAATAAAACAAAATTGATCAAAATAAACAATTGAATTTTGTTGGATTACGCGTTTTTCTCTAACATTAACGAGCAGCATTAAAATGTTATTGAATCGAAAATAGTTTTTGTTTGATTTTCACGAATTATAATGTGAAATATGACAAACGAACAATTTTAGAAATTACATTATTGTCATTTTTTCATCTTTGATTAATTTAAGATAGGTTGAATTGAATTAACGAGGATAAAATTGAGTTTTTAGTGAAAAGTTCAGTTGACGTGTTGTGTTCAACGCCGCAAACTGATTTCAAGTTGAATATGCGCAGTTTTTTCAGGTATTTCCATTTTTCTGCGCATGATATGATAAAACACGAGGTTTATCAAATTTTTTAATTACTCAACAAAAATAGCAGTGGGATTTATGTTGTAATGTGATTATTAATTCGGCAAGTTATTTGTTTAGCGATTACGATAGGTTTCACATGATTAATACACATAAACGCTTTTAAATTAAAACCCTACTTAAACAGAACTATAATTAACGTAGTCAAAAAATCGTCTGCTACTGGATTCATTTTGTTGATAGAAAGTAAGTCTACGAGATATATTACTAATTTTACGAGCCAAGGTGAATATTCAAGTACGTGAAAAAAATCACGTCCGCTTGAAGTTCGCGTTTATACCGACCGGTTTCAGTAAATAAGTTTTAGTTGTGTGGTGTAGTCATTGTATTTTTCTGTCTAGATTTCAAGCAGTTCGGTCGATGAAAATGTTCTATAATTTGAATTTTGTGAGTTATTATGGCGATTATAGCTGTTATTAATGTTATCGCGACTTCTATTAACGATTGACCCATTACAGATGTCAATGTCCATGATAATTGGACTAGGTCTGATTCTTTCTACCGGTTATCTTATATTTCTGAAACAGAAAAGAAAACAGAAGATTCCTCGTACTTTGGTTGATCCTAATGAAAAAGTACTCTTACCTCTGATAGAAAAGGAGGTCATCAGCCATGATACTAGAAAATTTAGATTTAAATTACCGTCAGATAAACACGTATTAGGTATCAATGATTACTCATGCTTTTATATAATTTTTTACTTTTCTTACGTAATGCAATTTGTGTAGGATTACCTATTGGTAAACATCTCTATGTGAGTGCAAAAATCAACGGTGAATTAGTAAGCCGCGCTTACACTCCTGTCAGTTCTGATGATGATTTTGGATATGTGGATCTCGTTATAAAGGTGTTTGAAATTTTCAAAAAAATGTGTTTCCAATCAAACTCCATTCACTTATTTCATGGTGTTTAGGTTTACTTCAAAGACACCCATCCCAAATTCCCAGCTGGTGGGAAACTAAGTCAGCACATCGAAAATATGGCCATAGGAGAGACAATTGATTTTCGAGGACCTTCGGGTAAATTGGAATATTTGGGATATGGAGTGTTTAGTATCAGAGTGAAAAGCAAAGACCCTCCCATTGAAGTTCACGCTAGAAAATTAGCTATGATTGCTGGTCAGTACTGAAACATTACCTCGTTCAATTCTCAACTGCATATTTATTTTCAATATTGTTCAATTAGGTGGCACCGGAATTACGCCAATGTTGCAGCTTATTCGTTACATTACCAAAGATCCAAAAGATGATACTAAATTATCGTTGTTATTTGCCAACCAAACCGAAAAAGATATTTTGTTGCGCGATGAATTAGAACAAGTAGTTAAGGAACATCCCGATCAGTTCAAATTATGGTATACTGTCGATTCTGCAACAGAAGGTATCTTATTTTTATCCTAAAAATGAGGGAATATTGGGTGTATTTCACCTTCAATGTTATTTTAGGCTGGAAATATAGTACTGGTTTTGTTTCTGCGGAAATGATCGCTGCTCATCTTTATGGTCCTGATGATGATACTTTGGTGTTGATGTGTGGACCTCCGCCTATGATTAATTTCGCCTGTTTACCTAATTTAGATAAATTGGGATATAGTCAAAAGCAACGTTTCGTTTATTAATTTATCAGGTTTTTTGTTTGAGGAATCTTATTTGTGATCATTTTAAATGAGATGTTGAAGTCATTCCTCGTCAGTAATTTTTTTTCAAATCTTTTTCGTAATAATTTTAATTTAATTTCTATACAGTGGTAATACGATGTGTATTTTTAATCTCAGAATTATCGCATATTAAGTAATGTGCACGAGTTCCTTGCTGAAAGACCGTAACGTGATCTATTTTTATCAAGTGGAGCAAAAAACAAGTAAACCTTGACCCTTGATGCGTCATTCTCTACAAGTATTTAATTGACCTAGCCGGTGGTGAAAACCATTCTTTAACTAGAATATGTTATCAGTTGAGAATAACATTAATTTTTTTTATGCAAAAATATTCTCAACTAGATTTGAGTCATTCATAGTCTTATTGGACAATAATAACGGTGTTACCAATTTTCTCGGATTTACTTGAGCTCTGAAAAAAGGGTATGTTGAAAGTATTTTTTTCCAGTTACGACAAACTTATTTTTTCGAAGTTTCTCGTATTAGAGTGCTGTTCCTGAAAGCATTTAAATTATTTACGTAAATGTATTACATTTAATAAGTCAATGTAATAGTTTTAACTTTTTAGTTTGATTTTTGACAAATTGTCTTGAAGCTCATTAGTAAGTTTTATATTGTAACGAAGTGTACAAAAGTTTTGTTTAACAAATTGCCTTGTTTTTTTTTTGTAATAGGTATTTTTCAGCGACAATTTTTGATGTTCTTTTCATTGAAAAGATCACATGAAATAACCAAATGGACAGAAGTCCAACTGGTTTTACGTACTATCGTTAATGAGTACATGTATCATGCATTACTGTATTATCAGTATTGTGTATTCTCATTCTCCTATTCTCCTTCAAGTTTCAAGAACATCTGTATTCTGCTTTTGGGTACGTGAAAAGTGAATTTTCGAAAATAAAAAATATTTAATTGGGAAGATGATCAAAATGAAATATTCGAATGCGACATACACGAGTGTTCATTGAGAAAGTTTCATTATAAAACGTCCCAGTAATAAAACACATTGCATGAATTTAATCAGATTCTTATTACCGATTTATATTTCACTATTTACCACGTCGTTTCGTTCATTTTATTTCATTTTTTTTTTTGTTAAAAAATAAAAAATTATTTTTTAGTCAGTAATTACGGTAATTATATTTTACCGGTAATTACTCTTCCACTAAAGACCACCCACCTCGTACCCTTTAGTACCTTGAGTTCCGTGATATTTTTCTGCCTATCATCTTTTACCACAATGCCGAGGCGAGTAATTTGATTAATAAATTAGAATTTAATTCAATTTACTCAAGTATTAAATAATTATTCTTATTGTGATGAATTTTTTATGAAGCAATTATGGAAAGAAGTAAGTAATAATTATTTTTACTACTTAAATATGGCGTCGTGCATTCTAGAAACAATTGATCACCGCCGGTTACTTTTTATTTAGAAGATGCGTCAAATTGACAGAATTTATTTTGTATGTGGTCAATACCCTTTTAAGCTGCATAAAGACACGTTTTCATTGCATGAAAATGTATTATGACTTAAAAGTTTTCAATATTACGAAATATTCATTTTTGTCTAACTCTTCTGCGTATTGATAGCCTTTTTATTCATATTTGCAGTAAGAATGTCGAAATTTGGAATTTTGTGTTGTTTATTATCAGTAATTGTATACTGTCAAGCTGAAGCTGAAAATCAAGCTCAGAAATTGAGACAGGTTTGTAGTAATAACAACTGCGTTTTATCGTTGATTTGTGACTATTAATTAAAATTACTTTAGGATGACGATTTAGTTGGAGTACCATATAGTAGCCCGGTGTTTAAAAGCAGTAACGTTCATTTTGCCGAACATTTCGATAATTCGAATGAATTTAAGAGGAAATGGATATTCTCCAAAGCTAAGAAACCGGACGTCAGCGAAGATTTAGCTCAATACGATGGTATTTTATTCGATAGATTCGAGTACAAGCTTCGTTTATTGATAATTTTTTTCTTCAGGTAAATGGGACCTGTTGCCTTTGGAGAGATTCCCATTAAAGGGAGATACTGGCTTGGTACTTGTAACCGAAAGTCGACATGCTGCAATTGCAGCCAAATTCAACAAACCGTTTGTGTTCGATGGTAAAAAGAAGTTCGTAGTTCAGTATGTGGTTACATTCCAAAAAACAGTCGATTGCGGTGGAGCCTACGTGAAATTATTGACCGAAGGCGCTCTTAAAGATTTATCTCAGTTTAACGACAAAACGCCGTATACTATTATGTTTGGACCAGATAAATGTGGCGGTGTTGCCAAGGTGAGGAACGTAATCTTATCGACAAGCTGTCGTGAAGATAAGAAAAAAATTTACGCAGATTAATCTTTTTTTTCGTTTTTTAGATGCATTTTATTATTCGACATAAGAATCCAATTAATGGTACCATTACCGAAAAACATTGCACTAAATTGAAAGTTGACGATACTTTATACAAAGATCAAGAACCTCATTTGCTTAGATTAGTTATCGAACCCGATAACGAATTCGCCTTCTATATCAATAACGAAGTAAATTTCCACTATTATTTTCTAATCTACTGTAATATTGTTTTTTATATGGTTGAATTTTTCTTAGTTGCAATACAAAGGTAATTTACTGGACGAAGAAACGTTCAATCCGCCGATCAATCCTCCTAAAGAAATAATCGACGTTCACGACGTTAAACCGCAAGACTGGGACGATCGCGCGAAAATTCCCGATCCAGATGCGGTCAAACCTGAAGATTGGGATGAAGAAGAACCTAACGAAATACCGGATCCGAGTGCATCAAAACCAGATGGTTGGCTCGACGATGAACCCCTCACCATTCCCGATACCGATGCCGTTAAACCCGCAGATTGGTAATTTACGAATATTTCCAAATACATAGTTACATTTTGAAACTACAAATTAATTCATTTCCAGGGACGATGAAATGGATGGTGATTTCGAACCACCAATGGTTGAAAACCCGGTTTGTAAACTTTCCCCGGGTTGTGGTCCGTGGAACCCACCGATGATCGATAATCCTAGATATAAAGGTAAATGGAAGCCTCCTATGATTGATAATCCAGATTACAAGGGTAGATGGATTCCAAGAAAGATCCCTAATCCGGATTTCTACTACGATGACGCACCTTTGAAATCGTCTCCAATTGTAAGTGACCAAAGCGCACGATCTTTTTTTGTGTTTTTTTATTAATCACGATTGCTCGTAGGGTTATATTGGTTTCGAACTGTGGACATTGGTTAATAATATGTACTTCGACGATATCTTAGTCACCGACAGCGAATCAGTAGCCGATGAATGGACTGAAAAAACATGGGCTGTGAAAAAGAAGAGTATCGCCGCTGAAAGCGTAAGTATCCCTGGCCTACGTCCCGATGAAAATCAATCATATACAAAATTCTTATTTATGCTCTTGAACCAGGTCACTTTTAAAGGACGTGTATTGAAACAAATGAATTTTAAACCAACCTGGTGGCTGGTATATGCGATATACTGCCTCATACCGGTTGTTCTTTATATATTATACATGCGAAACGTGATAAAAAAGGTTTTCATTCAATTTAAACCCCAAAAATTAAGCACCATAGTTGGACAAATCCCCAAATCACTACCTATTGTAAATAGTCCTGTAGCATGTTGGTTCATTCCTGTTGTGTGTATTTGTAGGTTAGTTTTTACAAGTTATTCCTAGAGTACACCAACAACTATCCGTGGCTTTGGGCTGTTTATGTATTAGTATTAGCCCTTATCGTTGGCGTAGTTGGTACTTGTTGTTTACGTTTGAGAAGAGTAAGTATTGATCGGATTGTAAACATTCCCAAATTTTTCAGCTTGGATTTCTTCATATTGTAATTATTTTCGTTATGTTTAGAATAAGGACGATTTCGAAAGAGAAACATTACATAAGAAAACAGATGAATATTTGCCAGATGACGAATTCAGTGGAAAAGGAGAACAAGGTCAAGTTAACGATGATGAATTAGTCGATGATGTGGAAAATGTTGAACCTAAATCATCCGACGATGCTAATGAATTTGTAGAAGATACCGATCCAGTGAGTGATTTTTTTCCATATACGATTTTTGAATTTGAAATAATTTTTAAATAGAAAGTTTTTTATCGAACCTTTTATTCTTTTGAGCAATCACCTATATTGGAATTATTTTTTTCGCACAGGAGGAAAAACAATCTAAACCATCATCGGACGAAGAAGAGGAACAGATGAGACCTCCTAACAAACCGATGAAGAAAAAATCCAAAAAACAATCTAAGAATGATCGTGATGTTGATAGCCAAGCTAACAATGTACCTGCTTCGCCTCGTAAACGAAAGCCCCGCAGAGACTGAACAATAATTCGACTATTTCCATTATTTACCTTTTGAAAAATGTAAAATCCTTTAAAAAAGAAACGTTTTTTATTTTTTCTCCATTTATATATTTCTATTCACCGAACTTATTATAAGTTTTTATCGATTATTATCGCTTAATATAAGTATTTTATATTGTGTATATGGTTCGTTAACTTAAAAGTTACATTTACGTTGTTTCAAATGTTATTAAATATGTTTAAGTAGATACGTTCTAAGTCGATACGATTTATAACGTGTATTAAAATTTAGCAAATTCTCTAGTATAAGTTTACGCTACGAGTAAGTACTTTACATGTGATCGCTAAGTATTTTCTAGAATTAAGATCGCACGCGTATCGTTCAGTTGGCAGTTTCATAACGAAATTGTTTTTCGAGTTACAGTGCCGAATCAACGATCGAGTTGCGATCGATTAATGTATAAAACTATGAATAACTAGTCATCGACGTCGAAATTAAGTTTTTTTTAGGCAGCGTTAAAATGGTACAAAAAGGATTCAGTTCTAGTCTCCGTTACGAATAATTGCGAGTTAGCGACCAAGTTTTTGATTCTCAAGCTTTTTTTCGTTTCTTTCTTGTTCATCGTTTCGAAAAACCTCCTAGTGTAAGGTATATAGTTAAGATGTATTTGTGTTCTATTTGTGGTACATTTTTTATATTACCGAATTTTTGCACGGGAGCGTGATAATCCTCCTTGTACGTTGCTTCTTCAAAGCGAATTATATAACTGAAGCTTCAGTATGTTTATTTAAATTAGGTTAATTTTTTCTAATGTACCTTTATATTCACATCCAAAATGAGAATAAATTTATACCAATTAAATAGTTGTTTTTTGAGCCCACTTACCCAACCTTTTCCTTACAGCTGTATGAAGAGATGTTTTTCTGTAAATGTCCTCCTGGTTGATTCGAATACCTGGAGCTTTCAATTCTGATGTCAAATGTACAGTGGCATGACTTGAAACCGGTTAATTAACCGAAATATATGGTACTTTCAGTTCTCTGACTATTTAATCGTTACTGTGCCATTGAATAAGAAACATTGATATGATGGTGGATTTTCACGGAAAATGTTTCATTTGTCTAAATCGAAGTCGTAAAGCACGAATATCACCTCGAAAACATACCATTCCCCAGAAAATGTCGATATCGGAACTCAACCGGATGGTCCATACGTGCTAGAGTAGAACCAACGGCGGCAATCGATTCTACGGGTCCGAAAACCTACATTTTGACTCCTCACACACCTCGGTCGGTCCAGTGGGGTCTAAGATAAATGTAATAGAAGTAGCGAGTGTTTCATGAATACGTAATTAGGTAAAAATGACGTTTTTTTACCTAATTACGTATTCATGAAATACATCTACTTCTATTGGATTTATTGAGAAATATCAAAGCGCTATCTATCGGGTAATTCCTGAACAAGTTTTTTTTTCGAAATTTTCGATTTTGAACAACCCGAACAAAGATGGTAGCTGTCAAATTAACACTTTCGAAATGAATTTATCTTAGGTTTTAAAGAACTGATTTAAACGTGTGAAGAGTCAAATTGTAGGTTATCGATCCCGGCGAATTAATTGCCGCAATCAGTTTTGCTCTAGCACATTGAAAAAATCTTACTAGAACGATAATCGAACACAAAATGTAGTCTAGTGGTACAAGTAATAAAACTCAAACAGAAGATAAGCATTTAAACATTTATTTTCGTTTCATGATAATACGTACTTTATAAAACTGGAAAATAATGAAAGGACATGAAATACTCATACAAAGAAACCATTCAAGTATCAAATTCCAACGTCGTAGGATTACCCAGTAAAATGAATTTAATTTCTAACACATGCCACCAGAACGCTCAAATGAAAGTGAAAAAAATATTTAAAATATTAAAAGTATAGAAAATACGTTACAACTGACGACTAATACTATAAGGAAGCCACTTATAACCTAATTCATGATGAAAGGAATTAAAAAAGGCAGTAGAAAATAAATATGATGTAAAAATAAATTCTTTAAAAGAAAAAAAATTCACATATTTTTAAAATCACCGTTGCCATCCAGCATGAATATATTAGGATTTTCTTTTTCGAATTTGGTAGGCTCCCGTTCTCTTTCATCTTCGCCCCATTCACCTAGTGTTTTCATCACGTCGGGTTGCTGTTTTCGTTCTTCTTCTTCTTTCTTACTTAACAAAAAATCATAAAGAAATTAGCGAAAAATGTTTCGTACATCACAGTCACATAAAAAACATCATTCATTTAATAAAATTAATTAAACTGGGTTAAGGATAATTAAGGCATATTTAGTCGGAATTTTTCACACCGTTAGTTACACACCGGAAGTACGTCTCTCATTCTAACCTAAATATCTATTCTTCTGCAGGAATACCCTCAACAGGGGTATCTTCAATATTTGCAGAAATGTTTTCAACAGAAGTCGAAGTTTCAGAAGACTCTTCTGGAGTTTTAAGATCAATCAACTTCTCAGCCTCCAATCGTTCTTTTTCTTTTTGCATTCGTATTTTTTTCATTTCTAATTCTTTCAGCAAAGCTTGCCGTTCTTTTCTCCTTTGTTCCAATTCTTCTACCTCACTTTCAGGTGGTATATATTTCTCAGTTTGTACATCTTTGCCATCCCACCAACCGTAAACCCAGTTCTGTTTCTTGATTATACTTTAACAATGTAATAAAGGTTAAGAATAAAATTTGCGTTATCATTAATTACTTACTTCTTTATCGTGCTTGGCAAATTTTTCAAACATATTAGCGTAAATTTTTTTCTCCTGGGAACGTTGTTTTTTCAACATGTCTTTACATACTTGAATACTACGCGCAGCGGCTGAATTTTTGGGATCTAGTTTTAAAACTAATTCGAAGTCTTTTATTGCTGGTTCAGGTTCAGCCAAGTTCATGTAACTCTGTAAATGAAAATTAGTTCAATTGTATGCAGAGACGACTAATTAATAACACGAATTATAAATGCATACTTGGGCTCTTCTAAATAATGCTTTTTCATTGTTTTGATCTATTTCTAGAACGGAGTTACATTCGTTTCTAGCATCAAGATCACGTTTCAGTTTCAAATAGCATAACGCAAGGTTCAAATTTTTGGCTTTTTTTAATTCTTTTGCAGAAGCTTCTTCGGTTTCATTGAATCCTAAAGAAAAATTAATTTAAACATAATTCGAAATAGATGATGATTTAGATGAAATAACACTTGCCAGCCGTGCTTGAAAGATAATTATCCATTTTATCGTAAAATTTACAAGCTAATTCGTATTTTCCTTCTTTGAAGTATCGACTACCTTTTTCTTTGAAAAATGTAGCTTGCGCTATTTTTTCAGGAGCATCCAAAGACCAAAAATCTTTCAGCTAAAAATACAAAAATCAACATGACAAAATTAAATTCATCAACTGTCGATTTCAAAGAGTAAATGGATGCCTACTTTTTCAAAGTTATTTAAACGAATGGTATATTCAACGTCGGCGTTTGGTGGGATGTTAAATTCGGGTTTACCAGCAGCACCGAAAGCATGTTTTGATTTTATTTGTAGCTTCGATTTTTCTTTCATTTTGAATTTTTCTAAAGCTTTTTCAACACCTTCGCAAATGTTGTGCTCGGAACCTATCATGGAAGTTGGTATTAATTCATGGGTAAAAATACCATACGAATACTAAACGGGTAATATTACCTTCGCCGAGACAAAAGATAACGTCACGATCATCAAAAACTTGACCGTTATATTCACCGGTGAGATGAATATCAACAGTTGAACATTCGTTTGGACTAGAAAACCCGTCACCAACTTCGAGAATGGTTCTTAAAATACTACCGTCCTTTTTAGGACTTAAATCTTCAGCTTCCCAGCTGATCATTTCGACTTCAAAAATTAACGTGGAATCGGGCGGAATTTTTGGACTGCCCATAGTACCGTAAGCATATTCTGGTTTGCATGTGAATGAAGCAATTTCGCCCTTCCGCATCGTTGCGATACCAATGTCCCATGCCTTTATGACACTGCCTGCGAAATATATTTAGGTGAATGTGATTGCTCAAAAATGCACGGAATAAATATATTTGCAGTACCTTTCCCTAATTCGAATTCAAATGGATCGTTTCTACTTCGACTTGAATCGAACTCTGTGCCATCGGTCAATGTTCCGACATAGTGAACGGTAACTTTACAACCATTGGAAGGCTTCGCGGTACCTTCTCCCTCTTTGATAATTGTTTTCAATACTCCTCCGTCGACTTCTGGAGTAACATCAATCGCTTCTTGAGGTTGTTGTACCATCTGGAAATATATTAATGAATGAATCGTATATTTTTTGAATCCGGGTCAATGGAATAAGTTGATGAATTGGACTTACTTTGAAGAACAGTCACGCTCGAGTCCGTAGGAAAGTTTAACGAAAATCTTGGAATACAACTTGTGACACCGTGTGAAAGCTTCGGTATTATAGCCGACGAAAGAATGACCGCAGATAAGAAACGAAGCGATAAATAAACCTAAATTTGCCGCAATCTCGTTGAAAAAAATAGACAAGAGCGTAGAAAAGAAATTTCTAGAATTACCCACCGGGTTTCCAAGGTTTCCAAATGTTATGTTGATAACTGTACGGAGATTCAATTGACTTTTAAGTTGTTGAACCGAAATTCAGCCAGCATCAAAAATACCTAATTTTAATAAAATAGGTAAATTGAGCACTATCCAGTTTTCGATGAAGAAAATTTCTTGATGTTTTTTTCAGAAAATCCGAAATCGACAAAAATCTGGAATTAGAATTCGTGATAAGTTGTTTGAAAATCCTCAAATTAGATGTTGTGTTGTGCTCGTTGAAATTTTAATTAATGTTTTATAATTAACAATCACACGCTTTTGTATGTTTTTCTTACATAGTGAAGTGATAAATTTTTACAGAAGTTTCACTCTTTGAATTGTTCGAAGTTGGTGAAAATTTGTGTAAAACGTCACGCGATCATTTCACTAGTTTCTATTATTTACTAAACAATTTTTGCGTGATTTCAAATACGCATTGAACGGAATTGATTAAATACCGTTTATTTTGAATTGGTATATGTTTAAGTCTGTCTTCTAGTTTTTTTGTTAGCGAGTAAGTAATGGCGATATTATATGTCACGTTTGTTCTTCTTGCAGTCAATTTTGTCTTGTAAATTCTGCATTGTGTTATGTAACTTGAATGTGTTTTTGATTAGAATCGTTGTGAAAATGATGATTTCTAATGCTAAATGTTTGTTGTAGATTAATTTTCAAGTATTGAAATGGCTGATACTTCTGGTCCTACCACTGGTACTGACGCTTTGATGCGACATGCCGTCGAGCATGTATTGGATATGTGCATGTGGGGTATCCGAGCCGTATCTATCATACTCACATTTGCATATTTTATTCCAATTATTGGGTAAATATGTTGATAATTTCGCATTCACTTTTATTAAATTTCGCCTATGACACTTGGGTTGACAAGTAGAGGAGAAAGTGTAAGATATTGTAGTCATTTTGCCAAGTCAGGGCCATAATGACTTGCAACTAGTTTACTACTCGTTGACCTTGCTGCAATGTGTGTACTCGAGTATCAGGCTGAAAACGGGTATTTTTTCATCAAGACGCGTAATTTTTTTTTGAAATCCGAAATTTAACATGACCGCAAATTATTAATTAAAATTTCAAAACGGCTTGCTGAAAAGTGTACTACGTCGGAACTATTTAAACATCACGATTACGCAATGATATACCTCAACGCATGTTTATTTTTCTGTATTCCAGGAACCCCTATAATGCCTACTACAGAGTATTGTTAGCTAATGCAGCAATTAGTGCAATCCGTCTTCATCAAAGATTACCTCGCCCATCATTAAGCCGAGATTTCTTCTTAAAATTATTTTCCGAAGATAGCTGCCATTACTTATTGTTTTCGTTGATCTTCTTCTATGTCACACCAGTTACACGTATCCTTTTATTACGCGTTATTTCATTTAATTAGGACAAACTTATGGAGGTAATTTCCTTATGAAATATTGCAGTTGTGTTGTTACCAGTGTTTTCATTCTCGTTGGTTCATTTCGCCAGTTATTCAATAACACTGTTGGATGTAAGTATGGTTTTTTTTTATTAAAATGTATATTTCTGTCTTAATTAGTCTACCAGTATAATAAAACGAGAAGGGAAACCTGTTTCAAGTTTGATGACATTTTGTTTCAAATGTTTATTAAGTTCCTAAGTGGGCGAATTATTTCCATCTTATGTATTCATAAGCGGTACATGATTAATTAATTTTTTTCGCATCGTTTAAATTTTTAAATGCAAATGTTGATGAATATTTCAATCTTACATTAATATAAATTTTTTGTTCATTTTTAATCGCAAATGAGCCTCTAAGTAGCGTAATTTCATGTTGCGAGTTATTTCCATTTTTTTTATTAATTTTCACACATTTATGAATAGAAATGAGTCATTTTTTACTATTCTGGTAATACGAGCGTTTCGCTGATAATGTTTTATTATTGTTCTTTCTTTTCAACGATGGATAATTTCGTTATGTATATTTCTGAATAATACTTTCTCTCAAATAGATATGAAGCATCTGCAATTTATATTCATTTCAAAAGTAACGTATTAGTGATGCTTTGTGCGTATGTATTGGAAACATTGGCGATGGCAATAATTGAGAAGCCGATGTTTTCTTTGTATATCGGTTCTCAATATCGAAAGCATTTGAACCGTATAATGTTTTGTGTTTAACGTTCATTGTCTTGACGACGGTCACTCGAAATAAGTGGATAATCTAAAGAAAAAACAAGTTCACTCGTAAAGTTCAAGCTTTGTAAAATGACGTTTTTAGAAAAATGCAGTAATTTATTAAAATTTAACTCGTTGAAATTTCTCAAAATTCGATTCATTTAAAAAAAAATGATAAAAGACTAATTATGTTTTATTATTAAGTAATAAATTGCACTTACACATGATTAACACATTTACAAATTTTTTACACAGATTTACGGTCAGAACTCATGGTGGGGCGCAAGATTAGTAATTTCTTTGGTAGAACTACAAGCTGGAAACATTTTAAGATTGATAGCATTCACAGAAATCTTCTTAATGCCTTTAGTAGTAATGTTACTATTCTTAGGACGTGCCGGATTATTCACGCCATTGGTGTATTTCCACTTCTTAACGTTGAGATATAGCTCGCGCAGAAACCCTCATAATCGTATAGTTTTTCGCGAATTGCGCCACGCTTTCGAAAATTTCGTCAATAAACCATCGATGCCTGGTTTCGTGCGAACTGTAGTTTTACAAAGTATCAGCGTCATTTGTAGATTGGCGCCACAAGAAGTAGCCGAGGGTGCACGTACTCAATAATTGGTGTTTGTGATGTGCCAACTCCCGAGTGTATCTTTGTGTAATATGTTTAAAAATATTTACGTTTTTTTTTCTCTTCGTTTCTCAACATAAGTACGAGTTGTTCTACGTTATTTATCGAATGATTAGGGTTTGATATTGTTTTATCGAGATCGATTATTTTGACGTAGATTTTCAGGTGGATTTTGCATTTTAATTCTCTTTTTTTTTCTATATTTAACACGCAATATTATATAAGTTTCTATGTTAACAAGGTCGTTGTTTTTACGTCGTATATCTACGTATGTTCTGTACATAATTGTACGATATAAATTTTGTGATAATTGTCAAATATCCTCGAATTAAAAAATTTAAAAAGTACTTTTAACGCGAACTTATCATTTTTTTCTGATTAGATTTATGGTTTGGAACTACCTAAATTTCGTATCTTGTTTTTATTCCTTTCATGTTAAGGGTTTAAAGAGCTGCTTTTTACGTCATCTACTTGATGTTGTACTTATAAATGGATGTACGGGTACTTTTCAATATCGTTAACGTTATTTTTCATCGAAGTCATTTCAGTATTTTTAAGATCAACATTTATGATTTATTTCATTAAACATAGAGTATTTTAATATATAAAAAAGAATGTATTCGTAGATAGTAATGTAGCTGTGTATAAATAATGAGGTGAAGTGTTTCTTTTGGGTTTTATTTTGGTGATTCTCTTTGTAGGATTAAATTCTGTATGGAAATTGTGTAAATGAAGTTGACCACATATTACGAAGTGGAAAATATGTAATGTGAAAATGATCTTACTGAAAAATTTCTCATAAGTCACGTTAACGTTTGGTTAGATTCTATAAATTGAAAATTAGATCTCAGTAATTATAAAGATGAACTTTTTTATCATTTTGATTTAAATTGAGATTTATCATTAAAACTAATTTCAAATGATGGTAGGAATGATAACGTAATGTTCTCATTTTTAAATTTCAGCGTACTTTTCCAGTCGAGTATTTGTGGATATGAATAACCGAATCAGTTGCAGTTTTATGCGATACTTGATACTTATCACGATTTCCATGTGTTTTGAAACAGTCATGAGATTCTAATTTTTATTTGAGATGTAAATCCGTTTAAAAGAAATTGATAGAATTAATCAATTTTTAAATACCACTTTATCATCAATTTTAGAATACGTGTAGATAAATACCAATTAAGCTACAAATATTTCGCTCAAATTAAAAATTTGAGTGAGATATGGCATACAAGGTAGAAGGTACATGCATTTTATACTTGAAAACTATAGAAACTGAAGTTCCGGCATAGTCATTATTCAGTTTTTAGGATAAAATCATTTGATTAAACGGAAACTGGTTGGTATTTTGTACTTGATTTATGAGTGTTATTTGATTTTTCATCTCTTGGAATGATGGAATTCGTAAATATAAATGAATTCAGCTTTCAAGCTTGTATAATGATTCGAAGGGTTCAGACATAAATAAGCTTATGATTAAGCAATCATTTAAATAACATCGGCTCGTTGTTGCTTAGTTGAAAAAGCTAAAATTACTTTTTATTTTATTAGTGTGTACAAACTCGTGGGATTTTGAAAAAAAAGAAAAAATTTCAAAAATTCGTCAATCATACGATTGATATGCGCACAAGATTAAAACCCGCATCAATGTCACTTTCTGCGCATACCTTGTATACGTCATCATTCTTGCTTTTTAACGTGCGCATTCTGATTCTGCGTTCAAGTCTTCATTATCTTCAATTTTGTCGATTTTTTCGTGAATCCATTTACATACTACGCTCATTTAAATATATCTTGTCGAAGTGTCGAGTAATGGATTTTTTCAACTTGTAACAATGATAACATAATCTTTTTGTAGGGTTTTGTTCTTTTACTTTCAATGGACACAATTTTCATAAAATGCGCGGTTTCCTACACTTGAGCGGTAATTTTAACCATTGTGTGTTATAATGTTTCGGGTTATCATCGGAGTTTAATAAAGAATACGTATTAGTGAAGTTCCTTTTTTTTAATTTTCGTTTCATTCGTTCGTGTACAATTTATTTCAAAATGAAGCCTAGTGTTATTGTATCTTTATGTATAATTTGTACCATTTGTGTTCCTAATGTCCGAGGAAATTTAGGTCCCGTCGAAAATGAACCAGCTATGGCTTCCCCAGCTTCGGTGAGTAGAGTTTTCACGGTATAATTTGAGTATTCGCCTCGAGGTAATACTTGACATCGATTAAAAGGTCATCGAGTTTTTTCGATACGAAATCTTGTGTTTCAGGATGTACCCTATATGAAATATTTCGATCAACGAATGAAATTTTCGCATTAACTGGTTATAGCTAGTGTATAATTGATATTTTTTCATTTGTTTACATCAATAGTACAAAATTACGATTTTAATTCTCCATTTGAATTGTCGACCTTTAATCTTTGTTAATTTATCGCATGACTGGTGTACTCGAAAAAAATCGAGTAAATAATGTCGTTTATTTAACGGAGTATTTTCGTACAGGAACATCCTCCTTCTTCGACGGAATCAACATCTTTACCACATTTGGACTTCGTACCAGCTTTCATCGGAGCTTTTTCCGTAATCGTTGTATCCGAATTGGGCGACAAGACTTTTTTCATTGCTGCCATCATGGCTATGAGACATCCGCGATTTATGGTCTTCCTCGGCGCGATATTAGCATTGGCATTTATGACCGTGTTATCAGGTTCGTCTCCGGAGAATTAGTGATAATGAATTTCTGTTTTTTTCCACGCACGAGTTATCGCAATTCGATAACCGGGTATGAGTTTATGTAGGTAAAGTACAGAGTCGATAGAGTAGGAATGTTCTTCAGTTGTTTAACGGCTCAAGCGTAATGAAATAATTTGATTACGTTGATTCATTCGATCAATACTACTACGAGTGATAAAAAAGATTTTAAATGAATTAATCGCCTGAATCGAACGTAACCGTGATTTATGTTCCATTATTCGCGTTTTTATTCGTCTCGTTTATTTCCAGAAGGGAGATTTGTTTTGGGAAACATACGCTATAAATAAATAACCGTGACCTGAGCGTCGAAGGAAATTCTAAATTCTGTTTCAAACGTCGTGGATTATATCCAAACCGAAGCGTCATTTTTGTTTATATCATTAATGAAAGATTCAATTTGGCTGCTAGACCGATGACGTCAATAGACTAGAATTCAACGAAAAAAAAAAAATTATCACGTGTCTTTTATTGTAGTAATTGAAAGACGACGGGTACTCGTGGTATTATCACATTATGTCGTCGTTTATCTGTAACAAAACACCGCGAAGAAAAAAAATTAAATAGCATATTTACATTACGTGGTACTCATCGGTGAACCTCTTCAATATCAAATTATGTCAACTCGAGGTCGTCATAAGAAATTAATTCTTCGAAAAGTTCTCGTGCTGTGAAAATTAACGCTATCGGAGAATATTCTTTAATTTTTTCGATACTCCTTGGAAATCCCGTATCAAGCTTCCAAAAAAAATTCGATCGGGATTATTTTCGAAAGAAGCATAAAATACGAATTGTTGAATAAACACGACACATCGTCTTTTCAATACGCCGCCGTTGATATTACGAAACTACGAAAATTATTTCTAGAATGACGGAACAAATCACTTTTCTTTTCGATACCAACACCAAAACGAATTGGCTTCCTAATGTTATACACGTGAAGAAAAACATCTACGTTATTGTACGATGTCCTTGACTGGGAAAATATGTCATCGGATTGCGAAGAAATACTAACGAAAATTTATTTGTTCACAGTTGCTTTCGGATGGGCTGCTACAATCATTCCTAAAAAATTTACATATTATGCTAGTACCGTTTTATTCTTGATTTTCGGCGTTAAAATGATTCGCGATGGAATCAAAATGTCACCTGCCGAAGCCCAAGAGGAATACGAAGAAGTACAAGCTGACCTTCGGAAAAAAGAAGAAGAGGTAATTACAATTTTTTCCAATTGGTAAAGAATTTACGATACGTCGAACATTATGACATTGAAACGGTCCGTTGACGCATTTTACGTTGGAAACTCATCATTCGCTTTTTCGATGGTTATCGCGGTGGCATACGAAGGTGTAGTGGCGATGGCCAATTAAATTGGAAAACTTTTGACGAGCGTGAAGTTCGATAAAATTTTCGTAAATTGTAATTCTGCGAATTACTCGAACATTTTATTAGGAGAGGTTTTTAATTGGTGATTTCTTTTTCGACGAAAGTGTTTTCACATTTCGATTATTCTTTAGTTTGGTATATTTTTTCATAATTCTTTGAAACGTCCCTTCCCCTTTCCCGCCGCCTTAAAATATGGGTAATTTACCGCTACTTAATTGCGATAAATTACCGTATACAGTGGTTAGCAAAAAAATTAATTCTGCGGATTAAATCTCCTTGGTAAATTTCTGTAATTACCGTAATTTTGGTACTGACTGGTAACCTTAGTAATACTGTGAGTATTTTCGAGTAATTATCGGTTCGTCATTATATTTGTGGGTCAAGATTTCGATATGTGTCATTTCACCTCAATTTATTCAACTTCCATTAGAATGATTTTTTATTATCATAACATTTTTAGGTAATTTATGTCGTATTATTCATTTTAACCGCGTAATTACCGTAATTTTGACATATCATACTCGACAACTGCTGTGAATATATTTCATTGAATTGTTTTCAGCCTTCGGTTCGTTTTTCCATTAATTGTAATTACGGTAATTACGACGTATGTGCGAATTTATCAAGTAATTACGGTAAATTACCGCGGTATTCACCGAAAAAGCGAAATATTTTCCAAATTTGCATCATTTTTTTTATCGCGTTTACGTTTCGACGTTATTTATAAATGTGTAAAATTCCGATATCGAATCTTGGAAAAAAATTCATTTTAAAGGACAACAAAGGTAAATGGAAATTATTAATTCTACTCGTGTCGAAAATCAATTTTACTGGCGTGTTGAAGAAAATATTGTTCGACTATTCGAGCATAAAATTGTAACGCAATTCTTTCGAATATGAAGATATACAGTCATGAAGTCATTCATCACGAGCTTTATTCACGCGATTTTATTTATCGTATGATAAAATATAAAGAAAAGTTCGAAACGAATGGCAATCTCGTTTAATTACCTTTTTATCTTTAACTTGCCCTATCCGGGGACAAATAAGACATCTTCAAGTAACTTAACCGAGAATAAAATGAAGGAAGACGAAACAGAAAATCCATCGGAATGATTTCCTTATCAAAATTTCAAAATGTTCTCCGCGGATCGTCTTGTCATTAGTTTTTTGATTAAAGATATCATCGATGTCGATATGTATAAATAACACGTATCGAAAAATTAACCTGAATTAAGCAATATGTTGCTAAATCGCGTGTATTTTTTTGGCATCGAATGATTTTTCGGTTACGTGTGTTCAAAACACGCGCATATTCTTCGCGATTCCGTTGGCAGAAAGTACTTTCGTTTTTGTTAATGGCCGATATCCAATATCACGCTGTGTTATGGCGGTGTCTTGTCTCGTCAAGACAGGAAGACCCCGTAGACTTCCTGATATTTGTTATAAAACAAAGAATTCACTTCGACTATTCGTATTCGGGCGATTTTTATTGAAACGTAATGAATACTTGACCTAGACATTGAGACCGTTTGTTTAAAGTATGCGTCGTTTTTGTGCTCGATTCAATAGAACGGCTACGCTCGAACAGCGTTTAATTGATTCCTATGTACGAGCCGAATAACACCCGAATGTGAGGTTTTTCATCTATATCGGAGGACATAATAGGCGATAGCGCGTTGAAATCGTACAAGGAAGAGAGTGCTGTTATGGTTCGCGTATCTGTTTCATCTTGGAGGAAACCTTGGAAGGGATTTCGGAAAGGATCAAGGTCTCCGTGTTTGTTCTAAATTTAAACATATTTGTACAGAAACTTGAAATCAAGGTTGCTGCGAGCGTTAAAAGAAAGTGCATGCGAAGGTGATGGTGTCGTGGTGTACTCCAGATTAGATACGAGAAGTACTCGAAGAAAGGCGCCTTGATAAGTGTGAGATTGGCGAGGATATCGGACGGATGTTTACGACATTCGAGAGGGTTTATCAAAAGTGTCGCAGGTCTGAGAGATGCGATATAAAGTGATGTGGGAAGTTGGACTGGTGATTGGAAGCGTAAATCTGATAAAGAGATATGACGTGTACAGGGTGTCTCGCAGATATCTACGCGGAAGTTTGATTTATCTGTTTTGTTCGCAAAACTAACGAAGTTGAAGTATGAAGAAAAGTGTAAACACAGAAAGTATTTTTCACCAATTTCAAACAATTCTTGTAAAGTTTTTTCCCGAAGTTGCTCTAAATCTTTGGAGAAGTTCTCGTTGTAGAATGTCGCTCGCGATGATTATAATATAATAAAAAATTGTGAAATTTGAAGAAATATGATAAAACTGTTTGCACAGTGTTCTTCATTTCATTTTCGGAACTTTTATTTGAAAATTGTTTTTCTAAAATGTCACCAAACCTCGTAAAAAAGCTTCCGTTGTGAAATTTCATTTGTGAATTAACGTGAAATTATAAAGCAATTTGAAGGAATACAAAAAAAGTATTGGTACAAAAATTGTTCTTCATTTAATTTCTAGTAACTTTTAATTTCTCAAGTTGCTCCAAAGCTCATAAAAAAGCTCCCATTGGGGAATTTTGTTGGTGATTTTACAGTGAAGTGAAATTATGATGAAATTTGACGATATACAAAGAAATGCGTGGTTCAAAAAATTTTCCTCATTCGATTTTTAACAACGTTTTATCAAAAACGTTTCCCTATGGTTGCTCCAAAGCTCACGAAAAAGCTCTCATTATGCAATCGTATCAGCTGTGGTTGTAATAAAAACGATTTAAAAAAAGTCGCTTATTGTATGTGATTTAAATCGTCTTTTTCGACTCCAAAAAAATCGCAAAATAATCTTGAAATTATTTCAAACAAAAAACGTTACATGATCCATAACCCAAAAATCGGTAGATTTTGAGAAAAAATTATTTCAAAAACTGAGCTTAAGCGCGCGCGCGGTAATCGGTACTTCCCACTATGCAACAGCGTCTCGTATACACTTACGCGCGACGTCGCGTTAGGCTTGTAGTAACATGCCTAACGCAACGTCGCGCGTAAGTGTAAACGAAGCGCTACCGCGTAGTGGGAAGTATCGGCTAATGTGCGCGCGCGGTTTTGCGATTTTTGACCACGACCCCGTGGAGGCAAAATTTTGAAAAAAATATATGATATGTAGAGGTCAAAAATACATCTAAAAAATGAGGTTTGAAAAATTTTCAGAGTGAGATAGATACCTACAAAAAATAAATAAAGTTAAAAACGCCCGTTTGGAGGGAAAAAAATTGGAGTGGGGGGTTGTTGATTTTTTCATGAAAGGCCCTTATTAGGGTCTATTATGTAGCAAAATTTCAATTAAATCCGTTCACTGTAATTTGAGAAAAAAATTCCTACCTGATTTTCGAAAAAAAAGTATTTCTCGAAAACGGGGGAAGGAGGGAACTGTCAATTATGGAAAATACAATTTAACAAAATTTGTAGAGCATTAAAAAATGTAACATTTTTACTCGAAGATTTTTTTGTTGCGTACGGCACACAGACGAGGAGAGGGGGTGGGGTGGACTTTCAGCTCATAAAAAACTCTCTTTTCCAAATATCCGGTTTATAAATCGATATCAAGGATTGAAGTTTCCGTTAAAAATCGAACAAAATGGAATATGAGTGAGACAGATCCCGCAAATTATAAATTTCAAGGTCAATTTGAAAATTAGGTGCTTGGAAAATGTCATTTTTGAGAGCCTAAAATCGTTTAATTAATTTTTTAGCTAATTTATCAATTCACGAAGCATTAGATCAATAATATAATTGGCAACGTAACTCCCCCTCTCCCTTCTTATCCACCACATGAAATTTCAAACCCATATTTTCGCGATACAAAAATCATCAAAGAATTATTCCCGTCTTTTCCTAAATTTCAGAGTTTCGGTTTCTTCGAACTCGTAAACCCACATGTCTCCGGTTCGAGTCACCCATCGGTTATATTATCTAATCATAAAACGAAGCGGGAAATGACTCAATGAAAATTATCAGCACCTGGGCACTTGATAAGCGCGCAAGAAAGTTCAACACAAACACCATTGGCGGTGCTACGTCGATAAGTGATGTTTGTTTCGTGATAATAAAAACCTCTTCGTACACTGAAACTTTTCAATAAAACTCATCTCGTATTGATAATTTCTCATCGGGCTGAGTCGTAAAAGCACTTTTATTGCCGATCATTCTTGGCACGTTTGGCTCACCTTTCCAGCATACACTTTCACTGGCGATATCATTTTTCCTATTGTCGGAATCTGCGACGACCATGCGTGCTCGTGAAAAATGCATACTCGCATCGGGTGACACGAGGCATATAAAATCATTAACCTATTTATAAAGATGAGGTGAAAGGGGACATCACAATACATCAATGAACCGACACCCTTCCTGGTTTGTTTTTTCATTCAACGTCGATCTGTTGTATTATATGCAAGATGTGATCTGCGCCATAGACGAGTAATACTTTTTAGATTAATTCTACTATACGTGGTTTATTTTACCATACAAAGGTAGGGGTCATGGTATCTATTGTCAACGTTTCGACAAGGCCATCATCCTATTAATCGGCCAACTTTCCCCCTGTGCTCGGCACTTGTTCGTTTATAGGGTCAAAATGAATATCCCAAACACCTGACATGACGCATACACGAGCTACCAGTTCAGCTGATACACGTGAATACGTCACGAGCCGAATTTATACGATTTCTTGATAATTATTGGCTTCACGAATATTTATTTTCGTGATATATGCCTGCTGCCGTTGAAATGATCTATACTTTGACCTCGAACGAGCAACATATTCGATCTATGATTCATCTTTATACATCATCGCACACTAGCTCAGCTGACTTGCACCGTTTTTACCTCGTTTTCGACTTCAAACCCCACGAGTCGGTTTGCCGCGATCGATGACTCATACCAGTATCCTCGCAGTTCACCCTAGACTACTCCTCGGATGCGTATCTCGATTCCGTTATTTACACAGCGCGCGTAGTTATGGTTGAAAATCGTTTAGAAACACAACACAACATCATCGCGACTTCACAACCGAGATCACGCCACATTGACCACATTCGTACACATTTATCGACTATAGCGTACGTCGAAAAGCGATTTCGAGCAATAATTAAACACTCGTGAGAGCACACTTGGGTGGTCGACATCCTCGATGGACACCGCGACCGCGTACTCGCTAAAAGGTTAATAGGTTATGTGATATTTTTAGAGACTACATTGTCGTCAATGAGCCGAGTAAAAAGCTCCGACTAGTTCTAAATTTAAACCATTCATCCGTCACCAACGTCTTTACTTCGTTTAGCTTTCCTAAAACAAAACACACTCGTCGAATATGCCGGCGCCTAGTCGTTCGATCACGACGTATTCAATTTTCATCTGTTCTACATCGACGAAATTTTCATCTCGTTTTATACCGCTGAGTAACAAATCTCACCACGTGACTGACAGCTTTATTTTCGATCCCGTTACGTCGAATCGTTCCACATTGACACATCGTTTGTTTAAAAAATTATATTAAAACAAAACTACGAAATAAGAAACCTATTAAATTACCATAAATACGCGACGATTAATTATCTCATTGCCGGAGAAAGCGACGATGTTCCGACAGCGTGAAAATCACTCTACATGGTCATCGCGTATACTTCACAAACGAAAAGTAACACAACTATCCATTGAAAAATAACCGGCTTCGGTACGTTAAGACAATGCCAACGTCGGAATAAAATTGCCATTACCATCCAGAGGTAATTTCGTGTATTTACAGCATATTCGTCGCAGCGACTTAAAGTACGGACTCGTACCAGGCACGATCTTTTCAGCCATTGAAGGTTAATCGATCGCATTTTGTTTTTTAAGCTCGCCTCGAGAAAATTTATCCATTGTTTGTGACCTTTCGAAAGACATTTAGTCGTGTTTTACGATCAACGAGAAAGAAATCCTGAAAATTTCATCAATTTTAAGAAAACTACCTCGAAAATGTTACCACGGGGAATAAAAAATTACGACAGAAGCTTCACTTTTATATTGATATTGCTTTTTTTTTTTTTAAAGGCCTTAGTTTTCATTATGTCGACAAATTTTTTCCATCTTTTCTCGCATTAAGGACAAAAACGGGGATGATTTTAGACGGAAATTACAACGCGACATTATTTTTAGCGAGCTAAGGAGAATTGTATGAAAAGAAAAAAGCAATTTTGATCGATCTTAAGCTATTTTAATAATTTTAGTGTTGCTAAAAAAGTTCAGAATTTATCAAAATTGTGTAAAAACTGATAAAATGTTGTTAAAACAGTTGAGAATTGATGAAGATTACAAAGAGCTGTCAAACAGCCGTCAAAACGGCTTAAAATCAATCAATATTGCATAAAAACTGTTAAAACAGTATAAAATTAATCGAAATTTGTTCAAAATTGCTTAAAATTTCCCTAAAACTGTTGAAATATCGTTAAAACAGTTAAAAATTGATCAAAATTGCACAAAAACTGTTACAAAGTTGTTGAAACAGTTTAAAATTGATCAAAATTTGTTTAAATTTCTTCAAATTGCATAACAACTGCTAAAATGTTGTTAAAGCAGTACAGAATGGATAAAATTTGTCTAAAATTACATTAAAACAGTTGAAATGTTGTTAAAACAGTTTAAATTTTATGAAAATTACTTAAAAAAACATTTAAAATGTAATGTTGTTAAAACAGTTTAAAATCGATCAAAATTTATTAAAAATGCCTAAAATTGCATAAAAACTGCGAAAAAATTGCAAAAACAGCAATTTTTAACCGATTGTGATGGATTTTAAATTGTTTTAACATTTTAACGGTTTTTACGCAATTTTGATCAATTTTAAACCATTTCAACAACATTTCAACAGTTTTTGTACAATTTTGAACAAATATTGAACAATTTTAAACCATTCCAGCAGCATTTTGACAATTTTTCACAGTTTTAAACACTTCTACACCAATTTAGATCAATATTAAGCTATTTTAACAACATTTTGACCATTTTGCGTAACTTTATGCAATTTTAACCAATTTAAGCAAAGTTTTGGCAATTTTTAAAAATATTTAAGCAAATTTTTCATCAATTTTTTAAACTACTTGTACAAATGTTATGCAATTTCATGCAAATATATGTGAGGGCGGATACGAAAAGGGACCACTTGGCCAAAATCAAAATTTTACAGGAGAGGGGTTTGAAGTTTTCAGATTCTTTACATAAAACATCGAAATTTCCTCGAAATATTGAAAATTAAGATCGGTGGTCGGTTTCATTCGATTATTGAAAGTTTTTTACATAAATTTCATAAAAAAAAAAATTTTGAGCAATTTTTGAAGAAAAATATTTACATGCTCAACTTTAAACGTCGAAATTTCCTCGAAATATTGAAAATAGAGATCAGTGGTCAGTTCCATTCGATTCTTGAAAGTTTTTTACATAAATTTCATCAAAAAAAATCGAAATTTTGGCCAAGTGGTCCCTTTTTGTATGCGCCCTCACATATAATGATTTAAATGAATTTTATAAGGATGGAAAATCAGTTGAATGAAGTTTTTGAAAAATAACGATAAAGGATTATATATCAAGAATTAACAAGGGTTTGGGTGGGGGTGAACGTCAAAAAGCTTTCGATGGCAGCAAACAGTGAAAGAGTCCAGGGCAGCTCTTGAAACAAAAGTTGAACAGTTCAAAAAAATGAATTTTTTAGTTTCAAGTATTTTTTGAAAAAAGATTCTACGAGGAAATTGTGCGTTAAAATATACTTAAGATAACGTATTCGACTAAAAATCTTCAAAAATCAATTTCATGTCTTCGAATAGTCCATTTACAAAAAACCTAAATAACGATATCAAACTTGAAATCAAAAACAACCCATTTTACCGGCTTTGTTTCGCCTTTAAGACGTTCGAAATAAATTAATCAAGCTCCTGTTCAAATTCAAACGTCTAACTACACAAAGGAATAATCTCAACCCAAACAAAATCTCTACCTGTTCCCCAAAACCCATGCAATCCTCGACCACTCATTTTGGAAAAATCCCGTAAACTTACTCGTGAAACTCTGAAACCACATCAAATCACATTTCCCATCCGAAGGTTCGGGTTAAATATGAAAATTCAATGCTACCATTAAAGGTTACCGCACTTGGAAATCTAATCAAACACGAATTCACCGGACTTCGGTGTAGCTACAAAGCGGAAATTAAATCGCAGCATCCTTCGCCACAACTCTCCGACGATACGCGCAACTCGATTATCGGTGCTCTCGAACAATACGATAAATTATCGCATGTAAAAAAGTTCATCTTACGTCATTAAAATCAACTCCCGTTATCTCCAGCCACCCGAGTATTTACCATAACCCGAGGCTCGTTTGAATCCATTGTCCATCTTTTTTAATTTTTCTATACACATCGCGCGAAAATTACCCAACGGTTTAATCCGCCGTGCAGCATTCGATACCGTGAAATTTTCGACTTTTCTAAATCTTTTCCAATACGCACTGCGATTATGTAAAATTAATTCCGCAAGGCGGATTTAGGTGAAAAAAAAATCCTTCGTAATTTACGACCATCATACTCCATTTTTTTCGTTCGTGTGTTCGATATATTCGGAAGAAAAACCGTTTAGTAATCTTCGTCGTAAATCATCCGCGTATTCGTTGACAACGTTTTATCATCGATGACGCGACCAAAAATTCGAGCAAGTATTTTAGTAGAATTTGCGTTCAACAGGCGTCTTGTAATGTTTGAGATGTGTGCTCGTTTTTTTCACCTTTGCAAATCGTCGTGAACTTTTTGGGCCATCGTGTTGTCAAAATTGTAACTCGATGGATTTTTCGATATACCTACTTGATTTCAAGTCAATTTTATAAAAATGCGCTTCGATTTGATAATCCTCTCATTTTCACCGCATATTCAACGAGCCCCCCCCCCGGGGGAAATCCTCTAAACATCTTAAACTACTTAATTACGCCATAAAGAGAAATCCACCATAGAAACTCCCTTAAAACCCTCCTTAAACAAGCATCAAAATACCCCATTTTCTAACAACGAAAAAAAATAAAGCACTAAGGATAAAAATTTCAATATAACCAACAAACTAGCTTTATGATGCGTCATAAAGCTCCACAATGAATACCTCAGACACAAGATCACTTCTTGTACAGCATTTAGAAGACGATAAAATTCGCGAAACCGTAAGATTCGACATTAGGACGTGTTCCACTTTCCTCACGTCGTCGATGGCTTCGTAAAAAACTAATAAAAATTTTTACCCGTTCACCGAACGCTTATTTTATAGGGTATCCTGCTCATGAAACACCGTGTGATTCGAAATTACGCAAATTATTTTCACTTGTTTCGAGAGATTTTCTAAGGAACGTGTCGCGTTCTCGATTGTGTGCAAAAACCAATAGCGACCTTCGACTTTGATTTTGCTAGTAAAATTCACAATGGCGTTTCAATTCCGAGATATGAATAAAAAGTCGAAGCTCTCTTAATTCTTTGCCTTTTACAATTCGAAGAATAAAGACTTCCTTTATAATAAAACACAAGTCTGTTTCAACCCCCCTCCCTTGTTATCTTGGCCATAACACAGAAAAACATTTATTAAAAAGCGAAAAAAACGCCGAGTTCTACTCTTGGTAAAAAATTAATTAAATTTTAATTACCAAAATACCAACTTCAAAGAAAAACCCTGGTGAAAAAATCATTATTAAAGCACCCAAACGAAATCATCTTCAGACTGTTCCAAAAAAAGGGCAATCTAACTCCAAAATAGATATTTCCACGTAATCCGGTCGATTAATTAGTACACGAAATATACACAAAACTTCAAACCTCAAGTGCCAACAACCTTATACAAAGTAACCCGCATTATGAATTTTTTCAAGCACCCTTTAAAAATATCCAAACAGCTTGCTTCATCGTTCTGACAACATCGCTAAAATTAGTTTACATTTTGAAACCATTAACACGATTCATCTCTTCATCTCGTCTGTGGATCCTTACATAACATGTATGTCTTCCTCGTGCTCAAAAGATACATATTCGGCTACTTGACGCCACCTCCGCCGCCGACGCGTATACGCATTAGCTAACATCACGATTTCCATTCGACGCCATTAAGCGAACGGTGAGCAAAATCGAGCAATTAAAATGCCGTTAATTTTCACCACTAATGCGATCTCGCTAAAATTCGATGGTTTACAAACCGAGGAAAAACTCCTCCGCGAATCACGACTTCTACTCACCGATAATTTCGATTTCGATTTCCAACCTCAGCGTATCTACGACTACAACTAATAACCCTTTTTAATTCGACGGTCGGCGAGGCCTTCTTCAACGGGATGTAACATCTTGTATGCTCCAAAAACACCGAAAACATCCTCCCCTTTGTACCGGTTTTCTTCCTCGTCTTCTCCTCGCGTTTCCGCACCGAGTACAGATCCACACTAGGGGACGGCATCGCGACGCCTCACCGAAAAATCTCGCGAACACTCGAAACTCCGAAAATTCACGTCACCATTGGCGCGACACGCGAATATTTCGTAGAGACGTCGATCCAACTCGATCTCACGATCTGCTCGGGCATCGACCACGATATGCCACAACTACCGGTCTTTTCGTACTGTCGAGACCGCCGAGTATGACGGCGCGTTTGCGTATACACGCGCCGGTACGTGACGTTCGGTCGCGAATGATTCACGAATTCGAACCCTTATCTTTAAATCCTGCGTTAACGCGGAAAAAAAAGCTTGGACTTGGCGAACAAAACCGTCAAGTGCAAAGGTACCTGCGGATGACAAATTTCACCGCAAAAAATCCACCTCATCTTTTAACGTCGTTTAACAATCAGCAAAAAAATACGGTTCCAAAATATCGTGATTTTTCCCAGCTCGCGCAATATGTAATTCCAATGTCCAACAAAAAGGACCAATAGGTCAAGTTCGCGTTTTTATCAATTCACAAACTCGTTAATTTTATCGCTCAATTGGAATCGTTTAAAAAGACTCTTTATCTGTCAATGGGTCAAATTAACTCGTTTACGAATTTTTTTTTCAATTAAGTAGCCTCCGTAAAACAAGACGCGGATCGAATTCCAACATTTATCGGTTTTGCTATTTACGTTTCTTATTTTCTTGGCCATTTTGATGTCCTCTTTGGGTTAATATTTTTCGTATTCGTTTGTCATCGTCTAGTTCGTGTCATGCTTCGAAATCGTGAGAATTGTTATAATTTTTTTCTCGCTAATTATCATCAAGTTATTACAACACTTATCCAGTTCTAGTTCATAATTACATCATTTATTTTATTTTTCTCATTTTGCGAAAATTACGTTCGCATTTATTACTCCGAAATCTGACTCAAAGAAAATGACAAATAGCAAATTTTCCATCATTTTTAACAGGAAATTTTCAAATTTCAACGATTAAAAAGAATACAACGTGATTAAATAATACAAAAAAGCCTCTCTTCGTGAAGTCACAAAAAAAGTATCGAATTGGGAGTAATTAGAAGGCCTCAATATGCCACATTATCGCGTTTTCTTCAAGACTTTCTCTTTTTTGATAGAAGAGAAAAAATATCTAGTAAAAAGAAAATTTCAAAGATGAAGAAAATACTGAAGTAACCTGTCAAGGTTATCTTCGGTGATGGGTACTTGAATGACGGATATACGCGTATTCATGGATGAGTTTGCAATTCACTTCAACTTGGGAAAATGGCATTCTCAATTTTACGTAATTCGTCGTGTAAACAGATAAAAAATCTAAAAAATTGGTCAATATTCAAACATGAAAAGGTTCTTCTTTCCTTCGTTTTCTACATACATCAAGATTATACTGTGGAGGAAGGTGGTGTGGTAGAGGAGGATGACTGCACAAAGATTCAACCATTATTAATTAAAACTTGAAACTATAAAATATTTTCAAACTAAGAAAATGTGAAAAAATTCAATTCAACTTAAAACTTTATTTAACGAACTAGAAAACCATGAAAAACGTTCAAAAAAATGAAAAAATTATCGGAAAATCACCAACAAATGAATAAAAATCAATAAAAAACACCCATTAATTGAATAAAAAAATGGAAAAAGGAGCGAAAAATTATTGAAACTAATTAAAAAAAAAAACAAAATTTAAAAAAAAAAACAAAATAGAGAAAAAATCATGTAAAATATCCATAAAAATGCCCGAAAAATAAACGAAAATTAAAAAAAAATCTTATCAAATTAATTCAAGTTTCATTCGTGTTTCCCTCTCCCCCTCTCAATTTCGAATTATTTTATCGTCAAGCTGAGGTGATGTTTGAAAATAAATTCAAATAGACAAAACATGAATTTTTATTATTTTTTCAGGGAATAATTTCTTTTTATTTCTCCAAAAATTATGCTAAAAATATCCCAAATTATAATCAAAAATTCAACTCCCTCCCCCCCCCTCTTCAATATACACGGTTTACATTAAAATGTACCAATTTTATAAATAAATAAGTTCCAAAATTTTTTCAAAATTAAGAAATTTATAAATGAGCTAGTTTAAAATTTCCTGTCGAAAATTCGACTTTTTCAACTCTAACAAGGCGATTTCATGGTTCTCTCGTATGATGACTTTTGCAAATTCATCTTGAAACGAATGAAAAAAAAGATAGATCGATTGGAGACTTAAATTCATCATTCTTCAATCAGATTTACTTGATTTTTCACTCAAATCCTAATGTAGCTTTTCACTGAAGCATTAATTTCGAAATCGTAAATGGCCGCGAAAAGTCGTAAAAAATTCATTCGAATTGATAAATTTCGCTGAAAGCCTATTTCATATCTCGAAAATAAAAAAAAAATAAGGAATAAACAAGACGTATGGCATAAAACCAGATAACACGAGTATACTTTCTCATCATAGCGACGGATTATCTCTTCGCAAAGTATAATTTTCCGCTTAAAGTAATAATTATAATTCGAGCGCTTGGCAACGAATATGGCGATAGGAGTCAGATATAGTAATCGAGCTGATAGCGAAAACTGTGGCGCCGGTTTCGGTAAAAATTTCGGTCGCCCGGATTAATTCAAGCTGTGAAATTTAATTTGTAATTTCACGTAACGTAGAAAAAAAATCCGGAATGGTATCGGCTCGGTTGGCAAAACACGTCGTGTAAGATACACACGAGTAATCAACTTGGTTGTGTTTTTTTCTGTATCACGACATTTTCAATTGATCGAGGATTTAACGGTGAAAGGGGGAGAGGTTTGGATGTATCTTTGTATACGAAGATTTAATAATAGTTTATTCGTATAAAAATGACGTACCAAGTTGTACGTACTAATTACGATACGAATTACGAACTGGTTTAAGCGTGAATACGTCGCTACTATGGAAATATACGCTGAAAAGAGGTTTTTTTTCGATTATCTATCTAAACAAACCTATTAAATACGATATAGGTGCATAGAAAGAAGTCAAAGATAATCCCAGGGTTTTCGGTTATAACCTCAATAAGGTCGGATTGGTGAAACTAGAAGCCCCGATGATTTAGCATCGTATGTTTCGGCATTCGGCACGACAACTTTAATAACGTCGTTTAGCCAAGCGGGTAACGCGATGTTGATAAACGACGCCGAATATTACCTAATCGGCGACATACGAAGAGCCAACCACGAGAGCACGTTTATCGAACTAATGACCCTTGTACGAAGGAGGACGTACAAGGGTCGGCAATTAAAATCTACTTGTTTATATTCCGTCTCCTAAGTAACCGTCGCGTCGTCCTGTATGCAACTGTGCAACGTGCACCTTAAATCAATGTATTTTCAAACCATAACCATACGTCTGACTGCATCAATCCTTAAGGGAAAAAATTCACCCGGTGAATGTGCTCGTAAAATTGAAAAGCTTCCTTGGGACGAATTCGTACCCTTTACAACCTTCCCTTAGTTTTTCAAAAGCGCTGGGTGAAACTTTCGGAAACGAATTAAGACCGTTTTGAACGCTTCAGGGGCGTTATTAGCGTTTTCAAAAGTATAAAGTCTAAGGATAAGCGGATTTTTTTTATTAATATTAAATTTCGCGAAATATTAACTCGACTCGACGTTGCGGCCTTTTTATGTGGCTTAATGGCCGCAAGGGGGAGAATGTTGAGCGTTTACCGGCAGCGGTTGCGCGGTACGAAAAGGGAGAAACGATATGGATAATTTTGTAAAGAGGTTTTTTTCCACAATTACCGAAATTTCAGAAGGTATCAGTGTGATGAAAGGTATACAAGAGTGAAAAGAGACAGGGACGTGAGCAAGTGAACGACCGGATCGGGAGCACGCCGAAGCCAACAGATGACGTCATTACTTCATGAGCAAAGGATTTTTTTTCACATCTTTTTCATTTCTATTTTTATTTTTAAGCATTTTCAATTATTTTCCGTTTTTCCCTGCAAAGTTTATTCTGTTTATCTATTTTTTCATTTTTTATTTTTAGTAAAAACAAAAAAAGATACCATTTAATTTCATTTTATTGCAATTTAATGAAATAACGTCTTATTGATATTAATATCCATGATCAAAGTTTTGATGGACCACCAATACATTCGATTTTTTATTCTGGAAGGCATTTGTAATGACCTTTTTCTCGGCATCTTTTGATGGCGAACTAAATTCTTTTTAAAAGAATATTTATTTGAACACTTTTCGCAAATAAAACTCATAATGTATATTTTGATGAATTCAGATTACATTATAACCTAATTAATGCAACAATTCGCAGCATTAATTTCAATTTTCACGTATTTATGGCGGGATCAAATATGTCGTGTTCACTTCATTCATTTGATAATGATAACACGTAGTTAATGACGTCATTATTATGATAAAAATCTGTTGGCTCCGGCGTGCTGCCGATCCGGTCGTACAAAGTGATTTTTCAAGAGGGAGGGGAGAATTTTTGGAAAATGCCAACTTTCTAGTGTAAAATTGCCGACTACTTTTTGAAAAAATTACAATTTTCCATGTTTTTTTTTTAATATCTGCACAAAAAATTGAATTGTTTCAATTTTTATTGAAAAAAGAATTTCGATTGAAAGCATTTTCAACAAAGAAGAAAAAATCGCCTTAGCGAAGCAAAGGCGAAACTTGTTTTTATTTTACCGTAAAAATATGCGATTTTCATTATTTTTAAAGAATTCTCATAAGCAATTTTTTGTAAAATTAAGGAAAACTTTACAAGAAGACTTATTTTATTACGAAATATTAAAAAAAACAAAAAATATTTTCTTTCCACGAAACTAATTTCCAACCCCTTCGCACTATTTCCTTCACTTTACAAAAAACCTCTCACTCCAAGAACACTTCGTCGTAATTAAAATTACAAACTTCACCTACAAACTGCACCGTACCAAGGCAAAAAATCTCGACATTAACGAAGCTCGTACCCAACGTGACCACAACTCGCATACCTTGCTAACTTAACAAAGTGCTCACGTGATACTACTTCTGGTAATATTCCCCGTAGAAGTCATCCCATTAAGATGGTTCTAATTAAAACAAACACCTCGGCCATTAAGATTCCTCTACTTGGTACTTCGCAGTCGACGTAAAACAAAAAGCTCAACTTCACCGTCGAGAAATTCGCCTATACGCGAAACTTCGCAACTTCTTCGTGTCCTTCGCTCATGTATTTTTAACAAAAAAAAGTCCTACGTAAAATTTTACCAATTATCTGGTTTCGGCTTTCACCGCGAATCAAAAAGCGTTACGAGAATTCACGCGTAGTAATTCCACATAGGCGTGTTTGACTAAACGTTATTAAGACTAAAACGAATAAAACTTTCATAACTGAGCCGCGTTAAACGCGATGGTCATTTTTATTGACCTTGTTATTATTATGACGAATTACATCTGCGTTATCCGGCTACTTGATAAATTACCAAGCATTTGCGGTGTTTCCGAAATATACCGCATGTCCGAACAAATAAATATCGAAGCTTGGCTTTTTTTTTACGAAACTGGATATCCGTCATGGCAGCAATTACTCGATATTTGGACACTCACGTACCCTTGTCAAACCTAATCCACCTACGAGTAACGAGATCGTAAACGCCATGCGATTAAATTGGCTGGCAGAGTAACGAGAGTACCATTTCATCTCGCACAATACGTACTAATTGATTCGTCGCCCGAATAAAAATTAAATTACCGAGATGACTTTCGAGGCAGCCGACCGCAGGTAATTTCAATCCGCCGAGTTTTGCGGCGAGACGTCGGATGAAAATTAACGTTAATAAAATTGCCGTAGTTGTAATTGAAGGCGCGATTCTAATCATACGAACACCGGCTTACGAGCTCGCTTCGTTATCAATTTCAATTTCGTTCTAATTTCGAATACATAATGAATCCAGCGATGACGAAGCGTGCATCTCTGTCGTACGGTAAAGTGAAAAAAAAACCATTACGTTCATAATTCCATATATCGCGTTCTATTAAACAAACAAAACCAATCAACGTCCATGTCTGACAAAGCTAATAAGGCGTACATCTCCATACGAAAGGTTACCGACCCTCTTGCATTGTGGTTAAAAACGTCACATGTTTCCACTTCAATTACCACGCGTAATTCTATCGATTAAGAATAGAATGTATTCGAATAACGCATCTCCAACAATGCCTAGTCGCCGCGCCGCCCGTAAACTACGCAAAAAACTCAGATTTCTTCGCCGAATTAGCAACAAACGAGCGAACCGTTGCGCCTGAAATGCCGTTTCTGCCGACTGAACTCATTAGTCAGCAGCCTCCTTACACTTAAGCGCGTACACGAGGGAGGTCGAAAAGTTAAAACCCGCGTTGACAGTTTCAAGTGTCGACTTCCAGCATCCAGCCATCCACGATACCGCATAGCGGGAGGGCTCTATACAGTTTCTAATTCATAAACGCACCAACCGCGCCGTCTTCAGATAATCATCCGTGAGAGCGTCGACTTCATCGGAAAACTTTTTCTCATGTCCGTCGTTTCGGGTGTCGCGTCGAATCGGACCTTTTGGTGTTTCAACCAAATATGTTTCATGTTACGAAACACCGAAATACGGTGTCGTGACCAGTGCGGTACATCATTCACAATACCAACATATCCAACGGGGGGTACTCTTGTTTAGGCAACGTGGTTGAAATTCAAATTCACCGAAAACCCGGACAATTGACCTTTTACCGTTTGTACCAACTCGCAGCGTGCATTTTCGTTTTATTACGATTTACGAAGATGTTCTTTAACAATATTAATAATCTTTAAATACTTTAGAATCGATCTAAATTTGTTTCAAATTACTTAAAATTGTACAAAATCATCAAAAGGTTATTAAAATTGTTCAATACTTGTCTTGTTAAAAATTACAGGAAAACTGTTTCAACGTTGTTAAAATCAGTTAAAAGTTAATTACTGTTGGTTCAAAATTGCAAAAAAGTTGTAAAAATTGATTAACGTAATGAAACACTTGTTTAAAATTGCAAAAAAAAAACTAACAAAATGCTGTTAAAAGAGTTTAGAATTGATCAGTATTACATAAAAACTTAGAATATTTTAAAAACAGTTTAAAATGGATTAAAATTGCATAAAAACTTTTAAGATGTTGTTGAAAAGTTTAAAATGAATCAAAATTGAGTAAAACCTGTTAAAAAAGTTTGAAATTGATCAAAATTTGCTAAAAAATGATCTAAATTGTAAAAAAACAGTTGACGTGTTGTAAAAACAGTTTAGAATCGATCAAAATTTGATTAAAAATGCTTAAAATTGCCTAAAAATTATAAAAATGTTGTCAAAACAGTTTAAAATCAATCAAAATTGCGTAAAAACTGTTAAAAAGTTGTTAAAACGGGTTAGGACTGGTCGAAACTATGAAAAATTCATTAAAATATTGTTCAAATAGTTTAAAATCGAACAAAATTTGTTTAAAATATCTTAAAATTGCATAAAAATTGTTGAAATGTCGTAAAAACAGCTTTGAATTGATCAAAATTGTTTTAAAACAGTTGAAACGTTGTTAAACAAGGGTAGAATCAATCAAAATTTGTTTAAAATTGCATAAAAACTGCTAAGATGTTGTTAAAACGGTTTAAAATCGAACAAAATTTGTTTAAAATATCTTTAAATTGCATAAAAATTGTTGAAATGTCGTAAAAACAGTTTAGAATTCATTAAAATTGCTTTAAAATTGCTTTAAATTGCATAAAAATAGTTGAAATGTTGTTAAAAAGTGTAGAATCAATCAAAATTTGTTTGAAATTGCATAAAAACTGCTAAAATATTGTTAAAACGGTTTAAAATCGAACAAAATTTGTTTAAAATAGTTTAAAATTGCATAAAACCTGCTGAAATGGTTAAAAATTAATCAAAATTGTATAAAAACCCTTAAAATGTTGTTAAAACAACTTACAATGTGTCAAAATTTGTTTAAAATTTCTGTTTTCACAACATTTAAATAGTTTTTATGCAATTTGAAACAAATTTTGATTGATTCTACCCTTGTTTAACAACGTTTCAACTGTTTTAAAGCAATTTTGATCAATTCAAAACTGTTTTTACGACATTTCAACAATTTTTATGCAATTTTAAGATATTTTAAACAAATTTTGTTCGATTTTAAACTATTTGAACAATATTTTAATGAATTTTTTATAGTTTCGACCAGTCCTAACCCGTTTTAACAACTTTTTAACAGTTTTTATGCAATTTTGATTGATTTTAAACTGTTTTGACAACATTTTTATAATTTTTAGGCAATTTTAAGCATTTTTAATCAAATTTTGATCGATTGTACAATGTCTTAACAACATATCAATAGTTTTTATGCGATTTTATCCAATTTCTCCTTACTTTGACCGTTTTTTACAGCATTTTAACAATTTTGTGCAGTTTTGGGCAATATTAAACAACTTTATCAACATTTTGACAATTTTTTGCAATTGTGAAGAAATATTGAACAACTTTAATCAGTTTTAAGACCTTTTTGGCAAGTTTTATGCGATTTCAAGAAAATTTTTCATTAATTCAATCATTTTGTACAATTTTTATGCAATTTTGAACAGATAAAGAACAACTTTGAACAGTTTCCTTCAAAATATACTGCATGCACTCGATTTTGTCTCGTTTCACTACAAATTTCGAATCTCAAAGCATAAAATCCACAATACTAAAATTCCCAAAACCTACGCGGATTTCCTGTTTTATTCATAAGCGCAAAATTCAAGCACATTTAGGAAAAAAAAGGAATCAATTCATGGCACAAACATCTACACGCGGCTTTCGATATAAAAAAGAGAAAAAAATGTAAATTCGCAAACCTACACGATAACCTTTCAACATCACCTTTTCACTTTTCCACGATTTTCAATTTCCATTAAAACCATTACTTGTGAACTATTTTTGCCCAAGGCCATAAAAAAATACTCTGTAATCGTGCGTCTATTAAAACGTCAACACAATAGGAACGTTTTCGCTAATAAATTAAAACTCATCTTAGCGCAAATACCATTTACTCTGGAGTCAACCTTTGGAAACTAAATTAACCGACGAAATGATCTGTTTTGTATGCTAATAGCGGCGGTTATATTTGCTGGTAAAAAGTGGCTTCTCTTCCAGTCGTTTTATCTTCGTAGCTTTAAATAAATTCTAAATGCAAATCCGTTACAACGACCGTTCTGATTTACATTAATTCGAAAACTACACGATTTACGAGTTCCAACGCGCTGATATTTTTCGCAAATATCATATTTTATTTGCGTGAAATAAAGAAAAATCAATTAAAAGTCTTTTTCGGGGACTTGGCAAAAGAAAGCCCTCATCTTGGAACTTTCACAGCCTCCGTGAGCGCGACCCTTTTATGCAAAATCTTGGAAACCCGTTACGCAGCGAGAAACACACTTAAGCCAGGGATAAGTACAAGAAACACGACGTAGAATACGGTAAAACTTCCATACAAATGTTTTCCATCTTTTGAAAAAGCAACTGCAATAATCCCGCGCGCGTGAAAACTGCAACACCAAATATCGCTCGAGGAGTAAAAAGTAAGCACCCCCAAAACTCTCGGAACTTATCCTCTCGACGGGGGTTAAACTACATAATGCTTTTAATTAACACACCGAACTCCTTGTATATACTCGACTAAAAGAAATTTATAGTTTGAAAATTTTTCACTAAATTAAGACCATCGTCTTGGATACCTTATCGCGTTTAATTACTTCGACGCATTGTTTAGAAAAAGCCAATGTAATTTACAACTCGCACATGGAAAAAAATTTCCAACATCCTGTATAACTTTCACTACGGTGGACATCGCCCACATTGTATTAATTACAGTCGCTTTTTTTCATAAATGAGATTTCGCCCACATTATCCACCTTTTAAAACGTCTCAAACCGTAGAAAAACCAGAAATCGTCTTAATTCGCTGGAATATCGAACGAATACGCCGCGTAGGCGCAACTATTTCCAGACTAGTCTCAGCCGAGATAAATTTCTTTGGCATCGTCGCTTCCCGTATTTTTTCATCCGTTTATAAAAATAATCGTCGCATTTGGCGAATCCACCGTACGTTTCAATCCGGGTCATCTTGTCTTTGGCGAAGCGTCGTCCAACTTTTCGATATTGCTCAATCAATACAAGACGTCGTAAAAGCTCTTACAACTCGCGTTAATTCGCCACTAACTTCGAACAATATAACGTAATTCGATTACCACGCCATCTCCAAGCCTTATAGTCTCAGTACATTTCGACGCTAAATACATATTACACGTAATACGCTATTAAAGCGATATCCGCTTGAAATTAATTATAAAAGCATACCCCCTTTATATTCAAATCACCTCTACCATCGTCGACGACAAAACCGTAAAAAAGAACCACCTCTTACAATGTAAACATACTTCGAGCATCGAGCAAATATTGGCACGAATTAATGGAAAACGAGCTCGACAAAAGCACTAAGAAAAAGGGTTCTTTGTTCGTACATCAAGAATATACCGAACAAGCGCGCGAATAGCAAAGACGAGAATCGAGGTAGTATTTACATAACGCGCGCGTAGGAATCAATATTGACAATAATCCGATACAAATCGTAAACTGCATAACACCAGGAAGTCTATCTCCAATTATAGCTGCGATATATCTATCCAGCGATAATAACTCGCTACTTCCAAGTGCGCAAATCCACCTCTATATATGGTAACAGAGCCGACATGCCAAATAAACCGAAGCCTAGGATTTTCGAGATGAAAGAGAGAGGGGCAGAAAACAAATTCATCATTTTACGACCTGCTGCTGGCATTTTCATACCAAGAGGTTAAGGGGTATCTAATGATCAAGTTCGGAGACAAGGCTCAGCTTTTTTTAATCCGATTATCCGCAATTCGAGTCGGATACCGAGGCATTTATTTGAAAAAAAATCTCAGTAAAACTTACTCGATCGTGCCATCTTTATGTAATAATTTTCAAAAACACATCACAAAATGCAACTCACCTGAAAAATAAAATAAAATATAAAATTAATCTTTTAAAATTAACTAAATAAGTTCCAATATTAACTTAAAAATAAAGAGTTGATAATTGTTTAAAATTAATTCGTCAAATTGAAATATTTTTTTATTATTTAATTCATATCAGGGCTGTCAATTTGAGAAAAAAAAATAGATTTATCGATTCGGAAAAATTCGATCGATTTTATGACCATAACATGGCTCACATGTCGTGGTCATAAGTGACATGTGATCATATCAAGGTAACATGTCGTGATGACATGCATGATGGCAAATGACGATGAGTCATTGTGGTGACACGTCATCGTGACAAGTCACAAGTGACATGTGGTCACGGCATGGTGGCATACCGGGACGATACGTCATGGTGGTGTACGTTGACATCATAACGACGACATGATATGACATGAAAATATCAAGATTGTCTCACATGACCATGACGCGTCACCATGACAATGACCCGTCATCTATGATATGTTATGATATGAAAGTATCAAAATAAATTTCAATTATGATGTAACTGTACACTTTTGATTTAGGAAACGAATTAGAACGCAAATAGGTGAAGATTCCTCCTCCTCCGATGAAACTAATTCCTCTTTTTTCGATTCCACTAATGATGATGATTCCTCCTCTGATGAAAGAACCGATCCCCCATCAATAAGCAGTAAGTCGCAATACATCAACCATAAAATAAAAATGAACATGATCACAGCTTAATACATTGAATTTTCTTAGTACACGGTTGCCACATGTGATGAAGGAAAAGGAGACCATTGTTAATCACATTGTTAGCAACAACTTATATGGACTAGTAAAGAGAAGGGCAATGTGGACAGAGATGGGAGAAAAGGATGTAAGAAGTTATCAAATTTATAAATCAAATTCTCGAAAATTTCCTTCACATTAACAACATTACATTATTTATAATTTTTTCAGGAAGTATTTTATGCTTGGAAATTTATCCTGGGACTATTTTTACTTTGGACGATGCTTGTTACAACACCACCTCCCCTCTTCACTTCAAATCACAACGAAATCACGTTAAAAAAAAATCCAATCGCCAACAAAAAAATTACACCTCATTCATCGATACAATTTACAAAACCATAACTTCTTTCAGTGTTAAAAATCGAACGAACCATAAAAAATATAGCTTTTATCGTACACAACATCTTCAAAACAAAAATATAAAATTTATAACCCTTTGAAATGCTATCGTCAAACACATCAATCATATAACTTCGTAAACGAGGAAAAAATTCCCATTTCGCGAGTAATTTTTTTCACAAGCGAACTACAAATACCGATTCGAATCATTGATATCCATTAATGTTTCCATTAAAATAAAAAAAAAAAAAAGTACGGGACAGAAAGGGAAAATCGTTGAAAGGTGAAACATACCGATATGTAATGCATTAAAATGTTACGTTGTGAACAACGTTTCTCGATTAAATCATAATTATCCTCTGGTATAATTTTACAGATCGATTTATTTAAATTAAACGTGAATTATTTTCGACTGAAATCAAAACATAAGTTATCGATATCGTAAGAAACAGTAAAAAACACCTAATTAGATATCTCTCAGTGGAGTCCTTCATAAAGATGAAAAATATCGCAAAAATCCCAAAAGAATGGCAAAAATTTACGTATAAATCTCAATAAACAACCTTCACGTTTATAAATACTCATTTACACAGATAACAAATATATCCATTATTTGAAAAAAATTGACCAATTTGCAAAGAGAAAATTCTTGAAAAACTGTCCAAAGGAACAATCAGAAACTAGGAGAAACTAAGATGAAAAAATCAACCCTTAAAGGCCTCCACGAAAACAACCCCATGCAATCAAATTATCCATAACCGACGCATGTATTCCGAAATATTATTTTCTCGTTTTTTTTTGCTATTTATAATTCTAAAAAACGCGACCCATTTCTTTGGGATTTTCATGTTTCAAGTAATTTCCCTGAATTTTAACATTTTTATACCATTAGTTAAACAACTAAAACACACTCAAATTTAAAAAACCCCTCTCAACGACGCCATTAATTTACATAGCTCTTCCCTCCTGCATCCCTTACCTGAAACTCTCTACATCTGAATTCGCAAACTCTTCTAAATACCTAATTAAACCCGAACATCTACGGTGTTATAAACTGGAAAAAAGATTGATTACGAAGCCCGACGCTCTGGTAAGAATTTCCCAAATGCAAATAACCCACTTGCGACGCCGCTTCGCCCGTAAAATCAACATTCGAGCTCTTGAAAAAAACCTCTTACAAGCGGCTTAATTACTTGAAACTTAAACGAAACGTCTTCTTGCACCCTAAACGCTCCTCAACACCTACATCTCCAACGGTAAAACTTGCACCTATTGCTGAACACGAGCTTTGCAGAATAAACTCGAAGCATCGATATGCAACTACGAATTTTAAATTCACTCTGCAGCGTGATGCCTAAGAAAAACGATGCAATTAAAATAAAATGCAAATAAGGAAAAATAATTTAACGACTACGTTAAAAAATTAATTATCCAGACGAATACAAGCGTAAGGTTAACTTTTGAATACTAATTGCTCATTAGGCGCGTAACAATAATAAAAACTCGGTTGGACTTTGGAAAAGCGTTAAATTCGCTTTTTTCCCTTTGTTTTATGCGTATAAACGCGTATAAAATCATTTCGAGGCTTCAGTTGGAAATTTTCCATC
This sequence comes from Maconellicoccus hirsutus, assembly GCA_003261595.1. Lineage (NCBI taxonomy): Eukaryota > Metazoa > Arthropoda > Insecta > Hemiptera > Pseudococcidae > Maconellicoccus > Maconellicoccus hirsutus. The sequence goes on along the minus strand of QBDW01005142.1, from coordinate 42,486 downwards.
CCCCGAAGCCCGATGTCCCTCTTTCGAATAACACTCGGTAATAAGATTTTAATCGACGTAACAATGCGTTTCCCTCGATGAAACGCCAAACAAAAGATCGGTCAAAAGTGCGCAGAGTCGGAGACGATAATGCATTCATATTTTTCGCCGATAAAACGCCATATACGGTTAATCTTCCTGTATTCCTCTCGATACGCGAAAGGGGTACGTTGAACGCGCCATTAACTGGGATTTCTAGCGTTTTAAGGTTTTTAGCTCGAAATGCGTCGCCATTCCGGTTTTTTTCGTTGTTCGGCCTACGACGAGGAGGAAAAATATAAACCAAAGAAATAGAAATTTGCAACTTTCAATGTGACGGAATATTCGAGCTTTGGGATGGAAATCCGACTCGTGTACGATACTTCTTCGGATGATAAGTGATTCCAAAAATACACGTATGAGGATTTCATTATAGGAAAAAGATTGGTATGCGGATTTTCAGAAATTTTAATGTTTCTGGATGCATAATATTATTACTATAATTAGGATAATAATTTATAATTGGCTGGTAATTAATTTTAATGTGATACTGAAAGATCTTTTTTCAATAGTGTTCAACAACGAACATTATGTTAAGTTGTTTAGTTTTTATTTCCGCGGTTTTTCCGCCATTTCCAAGCTTAACTTTATTAGGGAGCTTTTTATGGATCAAGGACCGAGCTGAGGTGAAACTTGTGCATGCAAAAGTTGTAAGGAATCCGGAGAGATACATTTTATCTAATTACATTTTTTTCATATCTCCTCAAATTTTCAAGTTATTCTACAAACACCTCATTTTTTAAGGATTTTTCTTCAAAAAAACCCCGTACGAAGTGAACTTCATGGAACATAGATTGATTTCGTGGATAAACAACGAAAATTAAAACTGCTGGGACTATTTTTTCATGACCTTTCAAATTTCTGGCATATTGGAAAAAAATGAATCATTTTAAGATGGACCTATATACGTAAGCGGATTGCATAACTAATTTTTGCAGAAAAAAAAAGCACCAAGATTCTTATAACCACTTGGGAAAATTATAACTGTAAATCATCGCTTTATCAGACAAACAAGTGTACGTCTCATATCAAAAAATTTTTTATTTTATGAAAAACTGAAATTACAGGGCCTTCTTACACCTTCAAATGTTGATAAGATGGGACAATTGTTCGATATGATATCCCAAAAGGTACATTTTTTTGTCTCTTAGAGCGATATCCTACAATTGTTATTTTCCTGGGCGGTTGCAAGGGTTTTAGAGTTTTTTTCTGTAAAAATTGGTTATGCAACCAGCCACACTGATAGTACCTCCATTCTTACTATCAACGTGTTATAACCTGTAATTTAATGAATATACAAACACTGTGAACAGAAGATGAACAGATGAAATTACGGAAATATTGCCACTTTTAGTAATTGGCTTGCGGCATAATGATGAGCAACAACTTCGGCCAATTTAAAAAAAAAATATTCATTTGGAAAAGAAGTTGGTTTTGAGGAGCAGTGATAGGCATTCCGATACATTATTAATACGCCCTTTTCGGACAACTCCGCCATCTTGTACAGTTTTAATTTCATTTATTAATTTTTACCGCCTTCCGAGTCCATTACTCAGCATTATATTCTGACGTATACAAACTCTGATCAATTTTTTACGTCAAAAAATGACTAAAACCCTTCGCTTGCGTTCGTCTGCCAAATTTCATCGAATAATAACGTCATTATGATTCCAGACGGTAAACAAACAATTACATGGAATAATTACATTGCGTCATATCACATACACTTATCGTCGCATGAATCATGGAAATTCCAACGAAATTCAATTACGAAGTAATTTCGTATTTTTAAAAATTAAATTCTCATCTTGATATCAATATCGCGTTATTTAAAAAATATCAATCTCCATCGTCGAAAAAATTTAGCACCCACTACATCGGAAGTCCATACATCGTAGAACTTAAACCAATCCTTTATGCTCGCATGATTTACAATATTCGTAATACGAATCGCATTACAATAAGTACACCTTGCAGCAACAAACCCTCTTTCAGACGCCCTCGCTGTATTTAAATTTCCGCCGTCGATTCGCGCTCGCAAATCATCGCCGCGTAGCCGATATTTATACCCGAATCGGATATAAACGAGCAAACGAAATCCAAAATAGAAACGTATACAACGGTAAACGGAAATACGAAAACAGAATATTTTTCAAAAAAAACACCAAGAAACCCCTCTTGCAGGATTTACGTTAAACATCAAAACACGTACTCGTGTAAATCCTCTTCGAAATGATTCTTTAAATGATTTCCACTGGCTGCGTAATTTATCGATATTATTATAACAATTTATGTCTCGAGATCTCGTTGCTGGGCCAATAAAACATATCGTTTCGATATTACAATCACGTACGATTTTACAACTCTAACCATAAATGCAAACCATTCGACGATTGTGTAATGAAAATAACGCCAATATCGTCCGAAAAAACCGCAAATGCATCCGCGGACCAATCGATCCGGCGTCACGCTCCCGTTTCCCATCGCGAATAAAAAATACACTCGCGATATTCTTAAATATTTCAACGCCACATTGCCGAGTATCTCCAAACGATAAAATTTTATTTTCGAACCTTCAACATTCTCTCGTTTTTTTTTCTCGCAAAAACCCCTTTTGAGCTTTTCGGTCACTTCAAAAAACTCCATCTTTCACTTCGGTTTCTTTAATTCGCTCTAATTTCGACGCTCGCACCTGATCTGCCTTTCAAGCACGAACACCGATTTCAACACCAACACGTTTAATCTAAAAAAGGAAGCATAGAAGAATGTCAATGCCACGTATACAAGCAAAACACTGAACCCTAATATTGCGTAACAAAACGATGGCCATTTTAAATCGAATTCAATGTTTTTTCCATCGCGGAAAAAAGTACACGACCTGCCGGTTTTAATTTCGTTTATATCCTGTGCACTCTTGTGACGTGGCCAACACCGCCAAATCCTATTATCTACTCGATCATATCACTTTCAGCTTCGGCTGAATTCCAGCGAGTTTTAATTTAATTACGTCTTTAATCGTATTATCGGGATTATCCTAATACTTCGATGTTTCCTCCATAACGCAAAAAACCCCCTCGTCTTTTATTCGCAGCACCTCAACAGTGAAACATTCCTGCAGAGGTTGCTTTTCCTACGTGTAAGTTTTCACGCAATTCATCCATCAACGACCACGTCACATGTAGCGGTCACTCAATCGGTCAATTACGCTTAAATGGATAATTTACCACGATCTAGGGTACCTAAGTAATTCGCGTATTGTATGAAAAACCCGTGATTTCCGAATTCCGACGTAATTAATCGAAATTACGCGTATTCTATTCATAACGAGTTCAATTTTAACCCAATTAAGAACAAATACCAATTTTTCCGTTAGTTCCGTTCCACATAACATACTTTTTTTATCACCATCATATCGAACAATTTTCCAACATAGTTGCTCCATCGACTGACCCCACAAAAACATCGTAATTATTCACCACTCACCCACCGCCACCACCAAACGTAACGAAATTGAAATATATTCATCAATGTAACCCGAACCAAGCTGCCATCGCTTTCCCAAAGGATTTACCAGCGAAAATTACTTCTTTACAGTGATGTTGTCACCCTTGTAACTTAATTAAGTGGGTCATTATAACGTTAAATTAATGACTCAAAATGTCAGCTTATTATACAGGTACGCACACGAGGTACCAGTGAAATGATATATTTCCCTTGGCATATGCAAGTTTTTTCTATGTATTCGCGGTGTTAAATTTTAAGTTCACGAACCCTGCTTTCGAATTAATACTTATTAAGCTATCGCGGATTTTCAGTGGCGGAATATTCATCGAGGGTCTTATAAAATACGCGAAAGTTCGGGCGATTTGATTCTAAATATATCGCAACTGAATAGTTAAAATTATCAAAATACGAGTAAATAGGATTATCCCTTCGGAAGAATTTTTCAAAAATGGCGGATTTATTGAAAACGCCATTTTGGGAACTTTTTGAACACGTATGTTCAAAAATACAGGAAAAATCTTCAAAACTGGTTCAAAAATGTTCAAAAATGTAAAAAAATACCCAAAAATGTAAAAAAAGAAACAAAAATGGAGAAAAATGTCCATAAATTAGAACAAATGATCAAATATAAAAACGTCCAAAAATGGAGAAAAAAATGTTCAAAAATGTAAACAAAAAGGCTCAAAAATTCAGAGAAAAATGTTCAAAACTGGAGGAAAATGCTCAAAAATGGAAAATAAAATGTTCAAAAATAAAAATTCCAAAAATGCAGAAAAATATCCATAAATGTAGAACAAATGTTCAAAAACGGAGAAAAAAAAGCCCAAAAATAAAGAAAAAAATTGAAGGAATTATTACGGTAAATAACTTCTAAGGGTGTAATCAAATAATCATTTTTGTCATAAAATGACATGAAGAAGTATGAACTTTTTTTTATGGATAGAGATGAGATTGGAGGGGGGCTGAAGGTTCATTTTTGGCATAAAGCAACCTCATTCATTGGAATTTTAATCATAAAATATTAATTTCATGATAATTTACTTTGATCAGAAAAATATTTTTATTAAATAAGTAAAACATAAATTGAAATTTCACATTTTGATCTGATTTTATTTTCGAGATTTTTCATAATCTGATGCTTTCTTTCAATAGTACTATTTGCTTTTTGGAAATTTTAAATGGGGGGAGGAGGAGGGGTATGTTGACCAATTCATCACAAAGTACGTTTCAATACTCACGTTATGACGCAACTGTAAAAAATCTTGATCAATTACACATTACTTCATGAACGCTCAAAATAAATAATCTTATCAACCCGTTTGACAATATTCCAAAAACTCAAAATTTTCATTACATATTTCAAACCTTCCAAAGTTCTTTTAAGGTACACCTGCTTTTAAAACATAATCCCGACTCAATAGCCCGCCCCACTTTTCCATCATCCTTCTCCACTAAAACTTCGTAACTCGATTTAAATCAAATCCTATATCGCTGGAAGCGCACATCATCTCAGTTTTAGTTACTTTCTGAAATATTCGTAATTTATTAAAAACACCTGCACGATTCCATCGACAATTCACTTTTTCATATCTGTAGAAAATATACGAGGAAGTTTCATTATTTAAACATTGCCTCGAAACAACTTCGGTTGATAATTTTGAAAATTCGCACTATACACGCGTAATCCAAACCCATCTACAAATCACTACCCTCGTCGAGGATAATTCCTCGACAAACTCCGCAAATCCGACTTCGGGTTGTAGGAGGTTCGGAAGGGTCGATTTAGAACAGAATTTACGATGGATTAGGTAACCTAATGAGCTCAAGGTAATCTTCGCCAACTAGCTGAACATCACCCTCGTTATGGACGCATTTATTCATCTCAGCTCGACCAATAAGTCAATCAGCTTAAGGTGCGGCCTTCACGGGGGAATTTGCTTCTCGTACATCAATAAAAACAACCTCACAAGAGATTAGTATTACATATTGAAACTTGAACTTCGCACTCCCCTGAAAAATTAACACATATACCCCTTTCACCTTTGTTTCAGCGCTATTATCTGGCTTGGGTGCGCCTCTACGTCGAAAAGCGCATCACCCGGGGCGAAGTCGTGAAAACTCGATAAAAATTTCAAGCAATTAAGCTCTCAATGACACGTTGACAATCGCCCGGGAATAATTGCGAAAGCGTTCAGGTGCCACATACCGACGTCGAAATAATCGTCGTATAGCATTCATTACTATCAAACCGACATTATCATTTTCCGCCATAAAATAATATCTTGCCAACTGCGTCACATGTGTTAGAAAAATTTCCTATGCATAATGCATAACGGTACAGACCGCATTACGTCGCCGGAGGTACGCGTTGATACACTAAGCGCCGCCTTACGCCACATACCCGACCGAAACCCATTTCCCCAAAACTTTCCTCGTACATGGAGCATTTCTTCGAATAAGAAACACTTAGCACCCTCGTCGTGTAATAAATTTAAATACTAAAACATCTCGCAGTCTCGCGCCATAACCGCCGAAGTCGCATTATCGTACATAAAACGTGACGTGTACAAGTTCAACCTCAGCATTCGAAATTTTTCTTTCACGAAAAGGTTGCTAGGCCGTAAAAAGCGCGCGAAAGGAAGCTCGACAAGTTGCAATTCGATAAATCATCTCTCGCCATCTTCCGTGCCTAGTTCCAGCTCCATTCTGTCAACCGGTTAAAACTACGCCGAAGTCACGATACGGTAACCGGAAGCGATAACCTAATTAAAGAGTTCGCAAACACGGTCAAAGCGGCTCTATTTGCCAACATCCCGACATCCCTACTCGAAATCCTCCCTTCGATGCGCCAATGCTACCAACAAGTAGGTTATCAGTTTTTAGCGAAGTCATAAATCGCCTTCATTTAGTATCTCGTATACGTGAGCTTCGAAGCGTGACCACATGCCTGATCCCGATTCGCGCTTCATTTTAATATATTTTTACGGCGTACACCATCGATTCCGCGCATCGCCCGTTTCTGTCGAGTAAATTCGACGAACATGATACATACGCATTGCCGGAAAGACGCTCGAAACAAAGAGACCACCATTATCAAACGGTTCCACAACATTTGTCGATTACATTAGTGACTCACGGGTGAAATAATTACGCAGACAAAGAACCGCAAAATCTGCCACGAGTATGTGTGTATTACAGTGTACACTGTACACTATGATGACGCGGTGATTCATTTGTATTCTAATACAAGTTATTCGCTGTGTAGCCGCAGTAATTAGATGTAATTTTCGTGCGAGGAATTTCTTAAATTGTTATTCTTCCAGGGGTACGATTCGGTGAGGTATGGAATTTTTTCGAACAAAGAAAGAAGTAATGAAGGAATTTTAACTCGCATTTGATTCGAATTTACTTTTTTTCTTTTTCATTTAAAATCGTAATTTTTTGTAAAATTTTCAATTTTTACAAATCCTATATCATGAAATTTTTTTAAAGAGGCAAATAAGCAAAAGCAATCTGCCTCAGGATCCAGATTTTGATGATATTTGGGTATTAATTTCAGCTCCCCCTCCCCCAGTTTTCGAAAAATTAATTTTTTTTCGAAAATCAGGAATTTTTTTCTTAAAGTTTACGGAATTAATTAAAATTTTGGTACGTGGTATGCCCTAATAAGGGCCTTCCATGAAAAAAAATCAACAACCTCCACTCCAATTTTTTCCCCTCCAAACGGACTTTTTCGACTTTATTTTTTTTAAGTGTCTATATCACTCAGCAAAATTTTCAAACCTCATTTTTTCGATGTATTTTTGACCCCTATATGTCATATATTTTTTTCAAGGCCGTGGTCAAAAATCGCAAAAACCGCGCGCGCGCGTTGGGTGAAACTTCCCACTACGTGGTAGCGTCATATTCACCATTGCGCGTGGCCCGGCGTCAGGTCCGTAGCAACTAGCAACATGCCTACGCAGCAACGCGCGTTACTGTGAACGTGACGCTACAGCACAGTGGGAAGTACCGATTACGCGTGCGCGCTAAAACTCGTCATTCGAAAAATTTTTTTCTCAAAATGTACTGATTTTTGGATGATAGGTCGTATAAAATTTTTTGTTTGAAATAATTTCAAGATTATTTTGCGATTTTTTTGGTGCCCAAAAAGTCGACTTTGGCACGTTATTTTTGGCCTTGTTTTGCTTTTTAAGAAAATCGACTTTTTAGGGGTCAAAAATACATCGAACAAATGAGGTTTGAAAATTTTGCCGAGTGATGTAGACCCTTAAAAAAAGTAAATGAAGTCAAAGAAGTCCGTTGGGAGGGGAAAAAATTGGAGAGGGGTTATTGATTTTTTCATGGAAGGCCGTTATGAGTCTACCATGTACTAAAATTTCAATTAATTCCGTAAACTGTAATTTAAGAAAAAAATTCCTATCTGATTTTCGAAAAAAAATTAATTTCTCAAAAACGGGGGGGGGGAGCTGAAATTTTGGTCATGAACGTTTTTCGATGGTACCCACCTAATACCCAAATATCATCAAAATCTGGATCCTGAGGCAGATCGCTTACGCTTATTTGCCTATAGCCTTTGAATAAAACATCAAAAAAGTAAAAATTGACGAATTAAATTAAAATACGGAAATACTCGTAACATAAGAAAAATTAATTTCGGCCAATGGAATATTTAAGGGGATATGTCCTTTTGCAAGAAAAAGTAAGAATTTTCTTTCTTGCTTCACCCGGACAATTTTTTCCTCCGCCATTTCTCAAATTAAAAAATTTGCATTGTTAAAAAAAAACGAAACTAAAATTCACCTCTTAAAAAAAATTGTAGCATCAGCGCAGACCTCACCGATGCTTTCATAACCAAAAATCTATTTTTGACGAAATTTCGTAATTATTCATGAAAAATTTTACCAGGTTTTCCAAATAATTTTTTTTGAGAAAGCAGAGAGAGGGGAGTAAAATGCTGAAAAAAATATGACTTTTTCTCGATAATTTCTTCATTTGTGCCAAAAACTCTCGATTAAGATGTTTCGGCAATGTCATTACGTGAAAATTCCATCGCATCCTCTATCAACAAATTTTGATCGTTGATTGGCTTCGTAAAAATACCATTCGCTCGTTGCATAACAATTATGAAAAAAAAGGGAAAAAAGTGACTGCGGCAAAGTTTTTTTTCGCGAATCGCAGCAAAAATTCTAAAAAGTAAACGATTGCGGAAATAAGATGGAACATTTCGTAATGCTATTGAAAAGATCCTTTGACATTTTTTTCCAAGAACCACTACCATTCCGTATCCCATTGTTCACACTTTCAAATAATTTCTGTCTCTCCAAAGAATTCACACGTTTCACCGTTCAAGGTCGCTCTACAAATTCAAATCCGTAGAATTTTCAACCACGCCATCTCTCTATCTCGTAATTTTCCAATTCCTTGGTAATTCTTCCTTGTTTTTTTTTTCACAGAAACGATATTCCAACTGATAGTAACCTCTACCACACCTACTCGTATTTAGGAAACACTGTAACGATAAACAATCGTAGAAAAAAGAAATGAACAGCGGCACCAACGCGACCACATCACGTGTCATATTCCACGCACAACAAATTTCACCGTATCAACTCCGCACGGCGTACACTGCGTTACCGTATTAAACCATATCTTCGAAACACTTTCCAAGCTAAAGCCTCGCTAACAATGGCCTTTTAATGAACAATATGCTGAACCGTAGTAGCCAACAATATGCTCATCTTTCCTCCGTATATCCTCTCTAATGCAGATATCTCTTGCTAAACACACCATACCTATCCCTCGTACAACGCTACAAAGAGCCAGTAAAAACACATCATTTGTTATACTGTCCGACCCACGGTGAATTCTCCATCTACGACGTATGTGTAAACGAAGGCAAAAAACATGGGGAAAGTTAATATTAACTCGGTGAACACGATGCAATTAATTGCCTATATATCTCCCTTTTTCCGTAGAAAAAAAATTTCCACCTTTCAACACATTCGGGCGAAATTGCGCACCCTATTCTAGGCGCCCTTTTACTCTCGATCGGAAATATTTGGAAAATTAATAAACCCGCGATATCTCCACAATCGGCAAATACGCTCTGAAAAGGCCCACACGCCGCCGATGCTAAAATACCACGGTCAATTTTCCAAATACGTCCAAATACGTGGATACAAGAGGTGTACATCGATCGACGAAATTCTTTCGTATTTTTTTCCCCATATTTTTCCAATAACGAGCAATTATTTCGAATCATTACCGCGTTCTGCGATGAAACTACGTCTTTCTTCGACCCGAATGACACTAAAAATCTCGTAAAAGTAAAGAATGCGATTTCAAATACGATAACAACGCTTCGTTAGATTATTCAATTTTTCATATTTTAATCGAACGTAGCACGTAGACATTCACCCCGAGCAACACAGTGAAAGTCTCCGTGAAATGTCATCAATCAAATAAAAATATATCTTGTACACGTAAAATGAAAAAAAAAACAAACACCGAATCTAAACCTAATAAATCGTCTGCTGCGATAAACATTACCCACGCTACGTGTAATGTTTCGCATTTAAATGTATTTTTTCGCTCGTTATTCGGCGACAAGATCTCCTGCTTTGTTTTATCGTCTACCTCCTTCATCGAGGAGTCATCGCGCCTTGTCCAACAATTCCGTATCAAATTTACGAATAATTCGATCCGAAAAATTTCCTCGTATTTCGACGCGTTCGGTATTTGCACTTGAATTTTTCTATATCATCGGCGAGCTTCGAATTTCGCGAATATTTACTCGGTCCTCCATACCAACACATTCGTGACGTGATAAAAAGCGTACACGTGAACGTGTCCAGTTTTTAAATGCCCGACTGCGTCGCGTTATTTGCCAAATGACATTTCTGTTTCATCGAAACTCAGTACAATCGGTGCAGCGAACTCGAGTCAATATGCTCGATTGAAATATAAATTCATCGTCGTAAAATTATAACGACTTTGAGTAGAATTTGTCGAAATTTTAAAATTATTTCAATTTTACGACCTTTAACGTCTCGGGCGTGCGAATGTTACGTAAAATCGACGCATTTATTTGGCGGATAAATTTTAACGATATTTTATTAATTGTTCTGTTTTTTGTTGCGGTATTCGCAAACATATTATTTGACATTTTATATTTTAAAAAATACTCGAGATAATTTAAAGCAGGTCGAGCACAAAATAAAAATTTTTTTATTGCACTAAAAAAACTTTACCGGATAAAATTATCGAAAGTTCGAAAAGTAATTACAAAATAACACAGAAATTAGAATTCATCATGCGATGAATTTTTTCGTTCTGCGATAATACTTGTTTCATTCGCATAAGGGTGAACTACCCACTAAAAAATGCCAACTCGAGTAAAAGAGAAGAGGAGACTGAGAACTAAGAAGTGGAGGAAGAAGCAACCAATCCACCAGGAAACACTTGCATATAATGCTTCCTAATGCACCAATCGATAAAATAATTTCAAAATGGCTAATTTTTTATGTAATTTTGAACTGCACAACTCGAAAGAACTTGCAATTAAAAAATGGTCGATAATACGTATGTGACAAGTACATACGATGCGACGAGTCTGTCAAATAAATATGCAGCGCTTCTTTCGTCAAATACCCCCCCCCCCACTCCACCACGGTAAATACCGATTAATGCCTCTGTCCTCTAAAAGGTAAATTACTGTTTATTACTCATAAATTGCCATTTTTACTCATAAATCAGGACTTTTTCATCGGTGAATTACCATCCTTTACTCGTAAATTACCATGTTTACTGGTAAATGATCATTTTTTCACTTATGAATCATAATTTTTTAATCGGTAAATCACCATTTTTACTTGTACGTTACTATTTTTCACATGTAAATTACCATATCACGGGTAAATTACCGTAATAAAAGTGTAATATTCATTTTTCGTAATTATTGGAATACCGTTACCACTAATTTTGCGGAAACGTGGGTAATTCAATTGAACAACCAACAAAAAATTTTTATTTGATGGTCAAGAATAACCGGATATCAAGCTTTTAGCTATCCAATTTCATACAAACGGTTTCTAGAGCATTATGAAAATTCTGGAGAAAATTGGAATCACGCTGGAGGCTCCAGAACGGCTTGACAAAGCGAAATTCGGATTCGCAAGGTTGAAATTAAGGGGAGAGGACGCACATTTTACGCAGTTTTCAATTATAATTGAAAATTAACTCAGTTTTTTGAAACAATTTTTAAAAAAAAAATTCATGTATTTTTAATTTTAAAAAATTCTTCAAAAACCGAAAAATGAACTTAAGCTGCCAAAATTTTGGTTACAAGGGTTTTTTAACATGCTCCTTCCAAAAATTTAACTCTTATTCCAATTCGAACCAACCATATGAAGAGATTCCTTCATGAGAGGTACAAAAATAGAAAAAAACAAAGGTTATCCCCTTTCTCTGCGCCCCCAAAAAACCATTACATTCCACACAATGCAAAAAAATCCAAAGCAAACGAAAAAAAGCGAACTTCTAAGCTCTAAAATTTGCGCATGCAACCTTCACCGCATCTCCGCCAGCAAACTGCCAAACAGCGGAATTTTTTCCAGAATGCATACATTGCATACGTAGACAAAATAAACCATCACCTCATTCACGATTCATCGTAGATTATCGTACACCTTAGTTACCTTCACACCTAATGTAATTTTTTCCGTACATGAAGCGAGGCATAAATGTTTATTCACCCGTGACCTCGTGTCAGTGTTACCACTTATATTCAATTGAAATATTCGAGTAGTTTTTTTCATCAATTTTACACGATTCGTGATTGAAACGAGCACTCGAAATAGTTCAATTATAGTCGTGATTTTCATGACCCATCAAGTCCTTCGGGAAGTAAATTTTTTTCATGGTAAAATTAAAAATATTGTGATTTCTTTCAAACTGATATCAAATTTCAAACCTCCGCCAGAATCCATCTCTTCATATCCTCCACCACCTCTCTACTACAACGCTTCTCAAAAAGCGAATCAATTATCAACAAATTAAACACACAAAACCGCCACGCATCGCGTTCCGATCAATACACGTCGATACCTCAGCAGGTCATCGACGGCGAAATCTCTTCCATAAAACAATCGCCTGTTAATTTCGCAACAGCCTCATTACGTTCGGAAAGCCTCGAAGCAATAAAAATTTGACATCTACTAACCTACGACTTATGGAAGGCCCTCCATTTGATCCTTGTACGTATACGCGAGATAATACGGTCTTCTTGGACGTCGTCTGTAGCAGCACCGACGTATACTTAGTAATTAGCATCGCGATGTCTTCGAGGACGGACGCGCGATCGGCACATTAATTTTTTACATTCTCACCACGCGAACATCTTTTTTTTGTCGGCTGCATAAAATATATAAATATCGTATATACCAATTAATTACATATGTCCGACGTTACTCGTATATACGAAATACGAGTACGCTCGACTATGCACACACACACGCTCGCATCGATTAACCTAAACCGGTTACTCGACTTGAAACTGGTACAATTATATACCGATTGCTTGTTTTTGTTTGATGGGCATAATTACATCTTTTTCCAACCAAAGGCCCCAAAAGCCTCTACATGCTTTTCCCGTATTTACTCAAAATTCGAGTCGCGTACTATTTATAACTTCACAACCGGTTCGTAATCATAGCCATTCATTCGTTATCACTTGAAGGAAGGGGGAAAAAAACACGAATGATATTAAACGACTCAAGGTCGTAGGAAAAAAAACACGGTGAAATTTCATTTTCTACATTTCTACCTACGTACGCATTTGAAAAAAGAAAACGATTGTAAATCGCCGATAGAGGAAAAAAAACTAGTTACAAACTCCCATCTCGATACGCAACAATATATTGCGATTCCGAACACACATTTATCATCACTAACTAATCATTATCGAGCGGTAACGGAATTTGAATGTAATTTACCAACGTACACTTCCACTGTACCAACATCAGCCTCTCTTTTTTTTAATAACGTGAAAAAAAAATCTAATTTTTATGGCCTCTTCTACTTTATTATTACGATAAATTAAGCGTTTCGTGTACATCGAGTAGTTGTTATCTTTTATCGATTTAATCCTAATCTATTCCGTTTTTTTAGTTTTTAAATACGAAAAAAATCAGGTCAAGATTTTCGTATTATTCTATGACGATACAGAAATTCAAATACGGAATTTCTCCCGTTTGAAAATTTCTTGCATGGTTTCCCAACGTTACGATTTCGTATCCATCTCACGTCCGCTTTCGATAAATTTCGCGATACTTTTAACTCGGTAGAAACAATATATAACGATTCATTAACGATTTAAGCCCTCTGAAACGTGCAAACTTTCAATTTCGCCATCCCAACAAGTGGACCGTAAATTCGACGAAAAAGAGGTAATGTTCGTGTTTCAAATTCACCGCCAGTACTCCCAATCAAGGGTAATTGCCTTTTGAAATAGTCATTCTCTCATCGACATTCCGCACTTGAACGTACCAGGTACCGCGAAGGATGCAAGGTCGAGTTAATAAGAGATGAATATGCATTCGATGAATGTCGTATGTTACGTTTATCAGCAAATTCCGCATCGGTGGAGATAATCCAGTAAATTGACACGGAATTGGCGTTGAGGTAGGAAGAGAGAAAAAGCTGGTGTTTAGTAAATACCTACAGAATTCAGTATACTTTACTACGACCTATTTCACTAGGAGATAAATGCCATCGTAAGCTATTTTTTATCGTAGCTAAGCCCTCGAAATCAATTTTTCGCTGGTATCTTCGCTGAAACCGGCTCAAACCGAAGTTTAGTTCGAAATCGGAGTTCAAATTCTTAACAAAATGAGTTCCAAAAGTTTTCCATGATTTTCTAGTACTGATATTCAGCTTGTGGTAGTTATTATAATAGGACTTGAAAAATCATCAAAAACCCTCCGATCTCCCCGAGCTGAATCTCCAACACAAGTCAAGCGATTTGAATTCTGTTTAGCTCGTTTGGTAGAGAATTTAAAGGACTTTAATTTCGAACTGAACTATTTTTTTGATAAAATCAGTTTTCATTGAGCTAGAAATGAAAAATCGAACGTTGAGCAACTCAATTAAAAAATCATAAGCCCCCACGCCCTTCTTCTACCTTGCCGGTTTTCATCTTGAAAACTAGAAAAATGACCACAAAAGTATTTAATGGGTTTTATAGAGAATTCGTTGAACTTTAATTTTGAACTAGACTATTTCTTCGGTAAAACCGGTTTTTATTATGATGAAGCAAAAAACTAAGTTTCTGTCAGTTTTGTTCAAAAATCACAAAAAAACTCTTCCTTCGATCACGCATCAAAGATGAATACGTCAAAGGAGGCCACTTTTTCTGGAACCTATTTTTTGGAGAATTTGAAGCGCATTCATTTTGAACTCAACTATTTCATCAATAAAACCGGTCTTCGCGAAGATACGAACAAAAAACGAATTTCAAGGAAATAAAATCCACAAAAAAAGGAACTTTCGAAAATGGCTTTGTCTTTTGACGAAATACATCGTGAAAGGCGTTGAATTCCAGGTACACAAAATCATCTTCCTTCTTCATTTTGCAAACTTGGATGACATCTCGATTAAACAATGTTTCCTAATAGAATTTCCGTCCATATCTGACTCATTGTTTTCCGCTCTCAGATAACAAATTCACTACCACTGCGATTAATTGGTTTAGAAAACATCTCGATATTTCGTCGAGACCACCCACCGTAAAAAAAACTTCCCCAAACATCTCGCAAACGGCTATCGGCATCCATCTCTGTATCAAATTACACCGAAAACCCATAACGAGCAGATTATACATTAGTAAACAAAAAGCCCCCTTGAAAGGCCGCGAAAAAACGAAGCTGCAGACGGTAGAAAGTACGTTTCGGCGGCCATTACGTTTATTAGAGCACATTCGCCTTAATAGGCTCGAGAACCAAACACGTCACAATTTAACATCTTTATGAACCGTTGAAATTACCAAATAATGAAATTATTCTCAAGGAGCCAAAAAAACGCGCCCGGATAAAAACGAAAGCCGCAAAGCCATGGTACATTAATTTTAAATACTCGTGCGCCCAATGAGGAGGGGGGATAGCTAATTCCTCGCGTTACAAATATCACAAGAGATCTCGATTCTTCACACTACCTTGTTTAATCTCGCGTCGCGAAATAAATAAAATAAAATTAATTCAAACCTTTGAAAATGATAATTAAAAACGCACCGCGTCGAAACTTCCATCGTAACGCCACATTTCGCATACGCAAACGAATTCACAACCGAACTTGCAACTTTGGTAAAAATACCTCACTCGCGATCACATCACCACACGAATCACCAAACCACACCACGATTCTTGATCACATTCGCGATAAATTTCAAAAGAATTCAATAAACTTCACAATGTTGGACGAAAAACACCGTAGAAAAAAATACACTATGATAAAAATAAATACGAGACTCAACACGCAATTACACCAGCTCGATTGGTCGTTCTGAATACGAAGACCATCACGACCGCTCGAGCTTACAATAGTTGCTAATACCTCATCCCCCACTCGACCCGTATACAAAAACTAAACCATCCATTCCACTTATAAACATACACATTTTAAGAATCCGACAACACCACGTCAGTGTTACCAAATGTTGACGAAACGTGCGTAATACGTATGCACGTCGCATGCATCGGCCAAAATACGCTAATTGAAAATTTAATTATCTCGACAAGTCGACACCGAGCCAGCGTTAAAATATAGTAAAACTTCCTGGAAACGAGAATCCGTATAGCCTACTTGCATATATATACCTCGTCCAATACTCGTTCACGTCCCATTGTCCAGCTTTTTCCTATTGCATACAATGTGTAACCGTATAGGTCTCCGCATGGTGACAATCCATCGAGACCATCGAGCTGATCCCGTTATTCCTCGGGTGATGTATTACCAACGCGGGTATTTTTTCCGGCCGATTTCCTGCTCGTGGGTTTGTTTTGTAATCGATATTCGATAATATCGATAAACCAGTTTTGTTTTCGAATTTTCCATTTATCGTTACTTCTATACGTGCAAAAGTAATCAGAATTGCGGTAATTCAAGTGAAAGAATTCAATTCAAAAAATTTTTATATTTTTCTGAAAAGTAACTTTTTTCATTTTTATGTAAATTCACCTCGTCGAAAGGTGTAAATTAAAACGCGTTTTCCATTTTTTTCATTTTTTCAACAAAAAAACAGCTCAATGTTAATCTCTGGTAAATTCTGTATCACTTAAACTCATTCATATTAGAAGGAAGGGAGGGAGGGGGCAATAAAACGAAAGTGACATAAAAATAACATGAAAATATTATTTTATTATTTTATCATTAAATTTGTCATTGTTTAACGTTGAAAACAATTTTTTTCAAATTTTTTATATTCGATTTTACGCCACTTGAAGAAACGTGGATTTTCCTGGGGTAAAATTGGACAAAAATTCTGAAAAAATTTCGTTTTATTTACTTTGGATACTTCAACTTGATACACAAGTTTCACTTCGTTTGGTATAAAAATATCAAAATTCAACAAATTATAGTCGATTTAACAATAAAAAAAATTCTAAATACTGCATATAAATTTTTCTAAAATTTTTGAAGAAAATTGATTTCTTAGAAATTATATACAATGACAGATCTAATTGAATTTCATCAAATGCACCTAAAAAAGACAAATTGAATTTAAAGTAAATAACGTTGCGCTATATTTGTGAAAATTTTCCAAATAAAAAATACAATAAAAAATAAATGAAAACGCCAATATAGGCGCACAATTCAAAATAAAAGTTATAAATCCTAGGAGAACATTGAAATGGAAAGAATGGCCCAAACGTGACTTATTTCATAAGAAATTAAATTTTTAAAAGTATTTTTATGAACTTAGTTTACTTCACGTACATAAAAGGGCCCAGAAAATATCCTTCCCGTGGAAAACTTTCGGGTACGTGCATGCAGCCTGCAGAATTTGCGATTTTCCAAGGAGACTATTATACGCACATGGAATCTGCATCAGTGGAGGAGAAAGGAAAAGTAAAAAATACAATATTGGAATACGTTTAACATCCCATGTGGAAGCACTAGACAAGTTCAAACTTGTTTATCTAAATTCCATAAAAAAATTGTAAAAATTTTTCAACGAGAATAATATAAGTACAATCTACGGAGGGGAAAGGGGAAGTGAAGAAAACGATTGGAACACGTTTAACATTCCATAAGGAAGAAATTTTTTCATACCATTCAACAAGTTTGAACTTGATCTAAATTCGGCAAAAAAATGGTAAAAAATGTTGTTGGCAACACTGGACATCACGTTGAGACATTTGTGCTGCACTAACGAAATTCTAACCAATGATACCTATTTTGATCAATATAATGTTTCTGCGTGTGGGATAACTCTACAATATGCCTCCGAGAAAATGAGTAGTGCAAGGAGAAGAATTCTTGCTGCAATATTCTGCTCTAACAAAGGACACTATTTTTGATCCCTCTAACAATGGGGTGACCCCCTTCTCCCCTCAAAGAAAATTTCAAATACTTCGGAAGGGAAGAGTGCACTAACGAAAATAATTCCTGCATCATATTGCACTAAGGAAGTACCAACGATTGATAATATTTGGGAACTGTTCAAGTGTTGCAGGGGGGGGGGCTAACACTGCAGAGCCTGTTTGAACACCGTATAAACCCAATTCACGAAATTTATTTTATTGTCCTAACTTAATAATTTAATCGCAACTATGAATCACATTGACCTTTCGCTATTTTAATAAACAGAATGCAAATCTGGTTCTCGTGATATGAGACGACCATTGACAAAGACCAAAGTGCACATAATCGACGATGAAGTTGATATTCGCGGCTGTTATATACGAGCAACTATCAAACGCACGATACCGAGACCACGGTGTACCACGTAGGACGACTTTGGCCGACCAGGTTAACCAGATCTGTAACTTCGGGGCACCATTGCCTGGACTTAATATAGCTGAGGGACTTACATAATAACGAAATCTACATTATAGCTAGTTAATAAGCAGTTTACAGATACGCGTTTAATTTCCAAGAATGATACAACACCGCGATGACCTTCTCTGCTCGTTCAAGACGAACACTCGGAACGCGTAAAAAAACATCCACAATACGCGATATACCGTCGCTAAATTATCTCATAATCTCGTTCGGTTTCCGTTGCACGCCATCTTTCGAATATCTTAATCGAGCACCACGACCCTTTCAGCAAAGACATATACGTTAAACTTTTGGCGAAGCTTTTAAAACGTCTTTCTTCGGCGTGTTTTTAAAAGTGTACACACACAACAGGCATCTCTTCGGATATATTATTAACTATAATTCTTCCATACACCTCTCGACGCTGCGAGCACATTTATTACAAAACCTGCAAAACGTCGGTTCGTCGCCCTTTTTTATTACGAGAAACTCGAACGCTTATAAAAGTTCATAAATTTTCCTATATAATAACGAAAAACATGCTACGCTTTATTTTAAAGGCTTTCTTTTCTTTTTGACATACGCCCCCGAGCGCCAAGTGCGCCACCATAAGCGTCCTTTTCTACGGTTAATAATTTCTTTCACGTTTGAGATTTTCTTATTTTAGTGCAAATACATGATGTTGCTAGGGTGTTTGGAAATCTTGAGAATTTTGAGTACTTTTGGGTGAGACGTTTTTGGAAAAATTTTTTTAAAAAGAAGGAAGGGTAAAGGCGTTTTGAATTGAATGAATGAAATTTGAAAAATGATTAGCACAAATGTTGAATAAGAATTTTAAGAATTTTCAAAATTGAATAATTATGCGTTATGGTTCATACTCACTACAATATTTGTTTTTTTTTTTTCAAGTACACGTTGAAGGAAGAGATGGAGGGAGGGGGTTATTATACCAGTTTTCTTATAACTAACAAGGGAACTATACTTGAGGTGTCCGGCTCGGATTTGAACGGGAGTTGGATTTTTGAAAAGAGCATGTCAAAAAAACCCCAAAACCAAAATTTCAACTGCCCAAGTTGACTTTTCGATTTTTGGTGAGTTTTTGAAATTTGAAAATTACGAAATTTCAATTAAAAATAAAGAATAAAAAAAAGAGAAAAAAACTCGAAAAATAATTTTAATCACGAAAGAAATGTTTTCCGCCTAATTCAAACCCGCTGAATCCGAAAATCGCATTGGCGAGTCGTTCTGGAGCCTCCAGCGCGATTTCCATTTTTCTCCAGGAATTCAAAATGCTTCAAAATGGCTTGCCGATATGATTTTCGGGTTCAGCGGGTTCGAATTAGGGGGAAAACATTACTTTCGTGATTTAAAATTATTTTTCGAGTTTTTTTCTCTTTTTTTTTATTATTTTTAATCGAAATTTCGTTATTTTCAAATTTCAAAAATTCACCAAAAATCGAAAAGTCAACTTGGGCAGTTGAAATTTTGGTTTTGGGGGTTTTTTGACGTGCTCTTTTCAAAAATCTAACTCCCATTCAAACTTGAGCCAGACACCTCAAGTAGTTCCCTTGTAAGTATCAAATAATTCTTAACATAATGTCCAAAAAGATGTCCAAGGTATAAGAAAATGGTGTTTTAAATAAATGACTGCTTTTAATATATTTTCAAAATTTTGTTTCCATGTTTTTATATTTTTTAAAATAATTTTTCGTCGTCTCAATACATATTTATTTTACCGATTATATCATAAGAGTAAAATGTTTTATTTTTCTAGTTCGAGATTTTTTAATATGTTACGTAGATGAATGTTCCTGGTTTTTTGTTCCACATTTCCCATTTCACAATGTTTCCTTTCTTTGTTGTCCATTATTTCATTACTTCTTTTTTCGGAGGTTTTCTCATGTTGCTAATTATGTTTATACATTATTTGACGAGAACGCATGTGAAATATTAATCAATAATTCCATTTTTTCTCAGTAAAAAGACTACAAAATTATACTGCATTGCGGTAGCATGACTTCAAGTTTTTTTTTGCATGGAATAGAAAACCAATGGCAAGCCTGCGTTAAATGGCTGAAAACCAAATCAAATTCGTTTTTTTTCGGCTGTTCCACATCGAAAAAATGAACGAAAGAATAATGGAAAACAATCGATTATTAAATTTAGAATAAAATTGATTATTCAAAATAATCGAGTTATCGACATAAATTAATCGATTGTTTTGATTAATCGACATCGGAAAAAATAATCGGTTTTTTCCGATAATTTTATGTCGATTACTCGATTATTTAATTACTCGATTATTAATCGCTCATCACGAATTGAAATCTCCCAATTTTACACACTTTGTTACATTTCTTATAATTTTTGAAATGAAAACTCGACTCCGTCTGAGATACCCAATCATTCAAACACAATTCCTTTCAACAGGTAACCGTGAAAACACCGGAAACGAGATTCTACGCGTGGAAAATTTCATCTACGATGCGAACACGACGTTTACGCGACATTAATTACCGTGCTGTTCGCACACCAGTTCGTTTACATTTTCAGACATGACAACAAATCCAGCTTACTTGCGATTTCGGTTTTTAAACCAACCTCGGCGATTCGGTTCGACAATGTAGCTTATTTTTTTGCAGCGCCTTAACAAGCCATTAAATTCGAGCATTCGGGATTCGAACAGCATCCTATACGCAATGGAAAAGTGAATATTAACCGTGCTACAGGCGAACTTCACGACATCGAATCGCTACTTAAAAGCAAGCACAGAAATGCCACTTTTATCTCGACATTTCCATTGTTATTGCTTGGAAAATGTCTCGCGGGAATCTACTCCATTAACAAGTTACAACCACCATCGAGAACAAGGCGCAAGTTGAGCGTCTTGTACGTAAAATGTTCTCTTTTATTTTATACCTCCTTTATAACCGCAGTACCTCCTTTCGTTAAAACACGAGCAAAAAAAAACCTCCAATGACAATCACCGAAGTAAATATTTTGTTTTTTTCTTCGCTTCCGAGTGGTCTCGGTAAATGGCAAATATTACCCTTTGCTTAGAAATACACCAGGGAATTCGATACTTTAAGGCCTGTTCGATGATACTATAATTTGTTTCTTTTTGTTAAACCGCTCTCTGGAAGAATTTTTTTCTCGTTGGGTTCTCGGTCGGCGAGCTGGATTTTATTATACCGATACATCGTCGTTTTAAAGCAACCTACACCTACTTCACCTGCGAAAATGCTGCCCAAGTCCAGTCCTAAATGTTACCCTTGGGGACCGCTACGACATGCCTTTCGTCTTCCGTCTCTCGTATTTATTCGTTTTACTTCACATATTTTCTGATTTCCGAGCTAATACGATAGATACCGGCGTAGCCAAAATATAAGGGAAACCTTTGCATCCTTTCGAATATTTAACTGGAATTCAATTCGAACAGACAGTGATTTGCCGAGCTCGTGTAATATTTACGAGATATTGAAAACAACGAAAAAAATTTGCGAAATCTCGCATGAATTATTCAAGCTCGGGCAACGGGCGCGTTTCCGATTACATAACCCTCCGCGTAAACGTTCGGTCATCTTGTATGCTATAATTAGCCCCCCCTGCCTCACCTGTGTTGAAATTTTTTGCGTTTTATACAATTGACGACGACGGACCGCAAACACGAAACGGAAACGTGGTAAATACTTGAGAAACCGTCGACACCTGATTTCAATTTTTCGCGGTCAACTAGCTCGAAGATATGCGCGACCGTGGCACGTAAATCTTACCGACGAAATAACAAAATTCGACTGCGTCGTGTTCGATACGCATCCGATGAGCCTTGAGAAAACTTTGAAAAACCGCGTTACCATTTCACTAACTCACAAAGAACCCGGCGGCTTTTCCTCCATTTCTACTGCACTACGCCACCAGCGATACTTGGAAGATAATTTTTTTTAATTACACGCGACGCGATTCGTTAACGCGAATTAATTACGAATTATACGAAACAATGTACAAAACAACGCCCCCACAGATAAACTTTTAGCTATAATTAACACCAGTTTCTCTAATAGTCTTCTTGTACCATCGAAAAAAAAGAGCACTAAAACTTTTTTTTTTTGGTAATTCTAACCTCCCAAAAAGATACACCGCGTATGCATCATTCCAGACACGTACCAAAAACCATTATCGGTTAAATTTCGCGCTAATAAAATGCACTCGAGATGCGCGTATAAAACGTAAAAAATTGATTAAACTAAGTAAAAAACGCCGTAAAAAAAATTTAAGACTAGAACGCTTAAAAGTTGGAACGTTTACCTTCATAAAATATGTAAAAACAGACTCGACGAACGATAAAAATTACACCCGACCGTTATGAATTACTACACTCCGCAGCCCCCCTTCTCCTTCCAAACACCTGACTCGAACCGAATGAAAAAACTTCGTATCATTTGCGATTCTCTACCAAAACTACCCGAGTCTCGGAGCCGGCAACGGGATCAAGTTATTAGATATTTAAGCGCTCTCGAATAACCGTTCGTCGAGAAAGTTTCGTGTACTTCGGGTAAAGTTCCACGCTCCTCGTGTTCCTTCGAAACCGGGTATTTTCAAGCGGGGTAAATTCTATTGACCGGTATCGTGTGTTTCGCAGGTTATGTGCATCGTGTATTAGAGGCAATAGAAGGTTAGAATTTTTGGATAAAAAAAACTTTTTCTTAGCGAATTGAAGCCGATTTAATTCATCATTGGGGCATATTTTTGAAAAATCGTTGATTTTTAATATTTATCCATAAAAGGAACTTCGATTCATAGTCTAGTCAATCTAGCCCGAGAATGGCCTCGAGCTGGCAAAACGAGATGATAGGCTAAATTTTTTATATACCTAGTATTCGATACCCTTTACAACATACTTCACTCCGGAACAAATGTCATGTTTGCAAGTTCCCTTTTTTGTGGATCTAAGCCCCCTAAAATCGGTTTTTCGCTTATATCTTAGTGAAAACTGGTTTTATCAAAAAAATAGTTCAGTTCAAAATTGAAACCCACTAAATTCTCTACAAAATGCATATATTAAGAGTTGATGTAACTGGCTTAGATTCCGAGCTACGTGCGATTGAAAAAGGAGCATTTTTCGTGAATAGATGACTTTTTAGCCTAATTGTGTAGGGTACAGTTTTTCGACTCTAGTGTAGCAAAAAATGATTCTATGAAAAAAAATAGCTTAGTTTGAGGTTGATGCCTACTAAACCCTCTACAAATACTGTGTCTACAAAACTAGGCTAAAAAATAATCAAAACTTCCCCTTCTTTGCGACGTCACAGCTCGAAAACTAAGAAAGTGATCTAACTTCTTCATAACGGAATTTATAGAGAATTTGTCCATTTTTCATTTCAGTTATTATACATTTCCACGAAAAACCATTTTTTCCCATGGTTACAGGTAAAAAACTAAATATAGGCGAATTTTGTCAGAAAAATGCTCCTTTTTCAATCGCACGTAGCTCGGAATCTAAGCCAGTTACATCAACTCTTAATATATGCATTTTGTAGAGAATTTAGTGCGTTTCAATTTCGAACTAAACTATTTTCTTGATAAAACCAGTTTTCACTATGATATAAGCGAAAAACCGATTTTAGGGGGCTTAGATCCACAAAAAAGGAAACTTGCAAACATGACATTTGTTCCGGAGTGAAGTATGTTGTAAAGGGTATCGAACACTAGGTATACACCAAAGTTCAGCTTATTTTCTCGTTTTGCAAGTTCAAACGCTAGATTGACTGGACTATCACTTACTTCGCTGAAACGATGTATGAAGTGTATTATGAGCCCCTTATGCAGTTTTACTTTCATAATTGTGACATAAAGAGTCAACCGACATAAGTAAAAAAAAATTCTTCGCAGCGACCTAAACCTCATTACATCACACTGTCTCCAAACAACCTCCGAATCGTACCATCATCCGAATAAAAATACCGGACTCATAAAACCGGCAAAATGATAAGACTAGACATATCGAATTAATGTCCACTTATAATGAAACTCGAATATCGTCTGGTTCTGGGCCAACTCTAGTTACCCAACTCTGGTAACATTTTCGATAATAAATTTCAACCACTCCGACCCACCATTTAAAATTCTCCAAACGCTAACGAGTAAAAAAAACCTCAACCTTATCAAAGTCCAGCACCGAGATAGGGAAAAAAACCTCGCAAATGGAAAAAAAACCTCGCAAACGAATTACAACAAAATACATCAAGACATAATCGCGGCCGAAACAAAGCGTATAAACGTAATTTATCGCGAAACTTCTTTAATTTAATTTCCAACAATGGTACGGCGAAAAGCTTATAATTCATTTTCTACTTAGGGCGTTTATAAAAAAATCGCCCGCAATGAATTACCAACTTTGTCACGAAGAATTAAAGGAATGCGTTAACGGGTTCTCTATGGGATATCGGAAAGTCCGGCGTTGGTGAAATTAAACCAATATAAGATCGCCAAGCAAGTCTGCAGCCCTGAGAGCTTGCAGAATTACAAAATACTCATCTATGGTACATTTCGTCCTCTTCACCGCGAATATAATACTTTTCCGAGCCGGAGCTATAAGGGGCGCAATTATTTTCAAGGCATAAATCACCTGTGCCTTTACCGACGAAAATAACGCGCCGCGTACCGCCCTTTCGACGGCTTTTCATTTTAGCCGAGGACTAAACGCGCTTACGCTACATAAAACAGATTTGTGGCTCGCCTCGCTATTCTGCTTTGCTATTCGTGACACAATGCCGCCCTATCGGAATGTTTAAATAAAACATTTTACGTCCCCGGAGGCTATTAAACGCTCCGCTCCATCTACCTTTAAGTTTACAGATAATATTTTCGAAAATTGAAATATTCAAAAGTTGCGAGCACGTTAAACGTTACACGCCGTTTTATGAACTTGAACGCTTCCGTAGACGTCTAAAAATCTATAGCTGAGTAAACGCAGAAAAAAAAACGGAAGCAACCAGAAGACTCGTTTCTTCAATTTATTTTTTATCTAGATAACTGCATAAGGCGATTTCACTTCGGGCTCGAGCTACCTCTATACACCACAGGCTAGGTCACCTTTATGTTTCCACTGGCCACAAGTGTAGGTTTGATACCTGCATATGGCGGAATCGGGTTAAGGTTAATGGTATATATGGGAAAATATCGGCATACCGGGCGCAGCTTCGGGGTGGAAATTACGTAAAAAAATTTCTTTTTGGGTAATTTGTAATTACCAAGTAGGTGGATGGCGAATGCGCCAGTTTTGATAATTAATTTAATTTTACCATTATATTAATCCCGATATAAATCATAATTAAACCGGTTCAGTTTATTTAGATGGGAACAAAATCCAACCTCCAGTACAGTCTACCAATAGCCGAATTTCCTTTAGCATCTTGAGAAGCGAAGGCCAAGAAATAATGCGCGAAAAATTGAATTAATATTTTATTAAATTAAAATCCATAAAAAAATAAATAAACGAATTACCTTTTTTTAAATATTATTTTCATTTTAATTTATTTTAGGAATTCTGATGTCAGCTACAATATAAATTTTGAAATGCTGTGGGACCAAAAAAACCAAAAAATTACAGAGTAAGTGTTATCAAAGGCGTAGCGAGATTTAGTAGGAGAGGGGAGAGAAGTTCGAACCCCAGAAAAATTATTTTGCGGAAAAAAGGAGTACAAAATTTGATACATTTCGGAATATTACATTTTTTGGAGTTTTTAGCTGATACCAAGGGGGATTTTAACCCCTCTCCCCCTACTACCACCACTACACCGTTGAGCAGCACCATTCAGATAATTTATTTTTATACGAATTCGATTTAGAGCATTTTTTGAAATGTTTCGCATACTTAATTTCGTATATCAATTAAATTTCATGAAGATTCTCCGCACAAAATTTTTAAAAAATTGAAAATTTATTGATTCATAACAGTATTACTTCATCATTACTGAGGGGAGGGGACACAGAGGGGAATATTGCAAAAGACAACAAAAAATCAATAAATAAAAACATTAAAAAAAAGAATAAAAATTGTAATTAATCCATTTCATTCCATAAAGAAACACTTGGAACACCCGGTACCTGCACAAATGAGTCCATCACATGACCACAACCACAAATAAACCACACATTTTCGCATTCGAGGAGCAATAAAACGTAACCTTTTGGCATTTAGATACGAAACTCACGATTTTCCGCCTCCTCAATAGCTTTCCTTTGGTGTTAAACAATTCATCTAAAACCGCATCGCAACACTTACGAGTTTTTAATTACAAGAATAATATACAACCGAATTTACCATCCTACGTCACTTATTGCGGCCTCCATCTCACCTACTCTCAAAGTACACCCTTAAAAATACCCAACTTTCGATTCCAAACGTATATTTAAATTTACAAAAAGAATACTAACAGAGAACTACGACACGTTCACACGACGGTCACGGACGTTTGTTGACTCGTTCACGTAACACACGATTTCCAAGGAAACACTTCTTCAGATTCGAAGACGCGATTTAGCACACAAAAACCTAAATGTTTTCCAATTAAAAGGTACTCGTGTTCTTAATTACGTTTCAAATCTGCCAAACAATCGTACGAGCCGTCTCGAGAGATCTGCATTCCAGCCTCATTAACGTCAAAGGGGTCGTACGTCTTTTTCATTTCCAAATTCGTTTAATAGGGTTTACTTCGATAGCGAATTTACTCCAAGAAGCGGATTATCGCTGGAGGGTAAACCCTTTACGGAAAGTTGACATTTTCGGTGGAAATGCTACGCGACAAATGCAAACCATATACTTCTCTGAGGTACGCTCAACGAACCTTTTTTTGTCGCGTACATCGACGTCCATTAATTCGATTCGATTTAGAAACTTTGGGTCGTTGCCGATCCATATTGTAAGCTGATTAACATTTCGTCTCGTATTTGCATTTCAAGTTGCGGTCACAAAGAGACGTAAAATTCACGGCAGCGAAGGTTTAAAATAAAAACGAAAAAGCTCCGACATCAAAGCACCGTCTGTAATTAAAACCACCTTAGCGTGCTTTGAAAATTATATTTTTTTGATCCGATTTAAATTATTTTTCTTATCGAAGCTTAAAAAAAAGTTTCATACTCTAGGCATATATTTTACAACGATGGAGAAAAACCTCCTCATTAGTATCATCGTCGCACATAGGGTGAACTTTTTTCTCAACAAAAACTTTTTTTTTTCACCGGAATTAGTAACGCGTGAAATCAACTAAAAAGCTGAATTTCACTTAAAGCCCTATTTAGTTTTAACGCCTAAACGAATCATTACTTACCCTCGTAGTATTAATAATAATTATAGAGTTTTTAACGTTTTTTTAACTTTGATGCCGACGAATATTCCAAGCACCTTTTTCACTTTAAAGTCGGATGACTTGTTATGCGAAAATAATTTGCGGGGTAAAAACACCGACGAAAGATGTGAAAATGTTGATACTTAATTCCCGCTTCTTTGAAGAGTTCAGCAGTACGTATTTTACAAGTCCGTTTAATTGCATCGTTAAAGTAACTTTTCAAACGAGCGACAAGGTTATTAAAGTCGTATCAAGACCTTCGAGGAAACGGAAAAAAAATAACGCGATGACCGAATTCGCTGAGAAGAATTTTTAAAGCACTTTCCTCCTAGTTTTCCAGAAATTTAAACGATTGGGAAAGAAATTTTTTAGCAAGTTGAACAAATGACGTCATCATTTCGATTTCATTTCACCTAAATTAACGACGCCGTTGTCAGCGGTATTTGCAGAATGAAGGTAAATATAAACAACGACAAACCAGTGAAAAAAATAACAAAAAAATGAATAAGTAAATGAGAAAAAAAACGTTTAAATACAAACTTAATTGTCCTCGAAATCAAACTATCAAGATCGATAAATCAAAATTAAAGATTCACAGTCATTTTCCCGAAAACTTTCCCGAAATAACTTTACGAATGAACGTTTTCCCAAATACAAAAATCTTGAATATGAAAATCCCAAATGTTTTTGGTTACAAAAAAGCACGTGACATAGATGACAGGTCATTGTTACAGTAACATGACATTATCATGGTGACATATATGATAACACAGACCGTTGTCATGGTGACATGTCATGCTCGTGAGTGATTCTTGATATTTTCATGTTATCAAAACAATTCGTAGATAACACGTAATTGTTATGGGACTTATCATGATTATAAGTGATACACTGTACTATAAGAAGTCATTATCATGGTGACATGTTATGGTTATGATTGACAAGTGATATGCAATGACTTTTTATAATGAACTTCAGTCCTGGTGAAATGTCGAATAATGTGTGATGGTGACATCTCATGATCACGTTATGATAACATGACATATTATGATAATATGTCATGACGTTGTCATAGCGATAGGCGCGGTGATGATATGTGATGACAAGTCAGGTGATTATTTTTCTACCTCGAAACGTGTTATACGTCGTATATTCAAGTTCAACGAAAAATATAATTTTTTCATGCCACCGTACTATGTCATAGATGACTATTCATTGTCATGGTGACATAGCATGGCTAGGAGTGACATGTGATCATGTCATGATAGCATGTCAAGTTGCATGATATGATGACAAGTCATTGTTTCAGTGACGTGGCATGGCTATGAGTATCATGTAACATTAAATGATATCTGATAAATATCATTGTCTCCAGGTGACATGAAAATGTCACACTGTGTTGCGGACTTGTACGCAAGCCGATGCTTTATCGTGCAAAACAAATACTTTTGTTTTTTTTTTTCTACGAAATATCAATTATTTAATACAGCTCTGCTCTCCAACCTAATTTGTCATACGATAAGAACATATACGTAAGCTGTATTCTTCGTCATGAAGATCAATACTAAGTGGGCGGTAAGCTTCCGCCAACCCACTGGAAAATTTTCTTATCAAAGTATTGCTGATTGTGTTTTTCAATGTTGTTAATCTTGGTGTTGGTAGTTGATGGATTTTTTATATAATGTATCCACCTCTGTTTTTGGAGTTTTCTCATGCCCTCATAGCCCATTTTTGTTCAAAGAGACAATCCCCTTTGATAATAAAACCTCCAAATTGTCAAACGCGATTAACTTTTTTCTTTGGCAATGCCAACAATTCTATCTCTTCTGTCGATTAATTTCCGAAATATTCGTTTTCCCTTTAATGAAACTCCGAACTAATTCGTAACCTTATTGTATACTCGTAAAGAGCGTGTTTCTCGACACTCTCGCGTACGTGTTTTGAAATATAGCGCTAAATTCAGGTGAAAGAATACAAAAAAAGAAACCAATCTAGGTAACCGGTTCAGCCGATGTAACGATTATGTGTTGCATTACACACGAACACCTCATCTTACATATAAGGTATATAACTTGGTAATAGATAAGATAAACGCTTCGGTTGACGTGCCATTAAATACTTTTGGGTGTTGCATGTGGCATTTGGTAAAGTTTCTGAGAATATTGAAGTTCATCTTTAACGCAAACGAGGCTCAAGATTGCGAATTTCTGGCGTGTTATCGCTTCTTTATGGTTCGTGTACGAATAGACGAACCGAATGCTAATATGTAAATGAGTTCGCTATAAAGTCATATTATACAGACGTGGTATAATTGGCTGATATGTGTTTTGCGAGTATTAAGTGCAGATAGTGTGTATGATGTTATAAATTGTCCCGTGATTCTTTTATTTTTATAATTTTTTTCCATGCAAGAAATTCGCAGCAGTGTGCAAAAATTATATGCATTATAAATTAACCAAGTGTACTAATTTATCGTCGATACGTAACGTAAGCAGAAATTAAACGAGCGTAGAAGAGGCGAATGCGTATAAGGGCCTATGTAAAATAGCAATTAGTACGATTTATCGTCGAATAAATGTAATCAAATGAAAAATATCTCATTGATAATTGTATCTGGTTTTGTAGTATGCTCATGGTGGTATCTTTCAGCGTGTTTTGGAGCGTCGTCTATTACACCGGTGACGTGGTGTTTTTCGTAAAATGGGGTACGATTTTCAAGGTGGGGGTAGCTATTACAAAATGGATATGAGGATATATATTATTTAATGTAATAACCCGGAGGAGAGAGTATAACGCGCTGTTTGTCGTAAATTACACGTCGGATTATTGACCTAAACGTTGTTTGGTTTAGAGCGGATACACGAGCCATATGCGAAAGTTGTGAGAGACGAGGTACCTTGTACGCGGACATTAAGAAAAATTGACCCGAATAGGGTTCTACATGGGTTGGTTAATTATACACGAGTATAACTTAATTAACATCCTAAGTTCGGATGTCGATCGACGATCCAGGACGTGCGTAGCTGCGTATGTTTCGTCTGCAACTAATTTAAATCTTCGTAAAATGAGATTAAAGCGACAGAATGCATTGATATTTTGCCAGCAAAAGGTCGTAGATTTTCACGTGTAAATCGGCGTATTTTTCCTCATAAACGAATCCCCGGTATCCGAAAATAAACGACGCTCGGTCAACCGTTACTCAATTTGTCTAGGCGACGAAAGCGCCAAAGTTATTTGAAAACCGAGCTATGTCGGTGTTGACCGCACAGTAACATACCGAAGAAACCTTAAACTATTGCGGTTGAAATTTGAAATTAATGACGGTATCATTAGATCTGCGAGCCGTCTTAATATGTTTTAAATGTAATTAGCCGCATCTTTTGTCCGGCCGCGAAGCGCCCGCATTCCTGGGTTTATTGTCTCAACGCGTGGAATTGTTTGTTTTGGACTTAGTTCTGGAATGCGCTACCGGTATACGTGTTACGAATTGTCGCACAGGAGTCACGTGGCGTGAGATGGATTTACGGCAGAAGGATGCTGGAGAAGGAATGTGTTTTGGATACGCCCCGGGCGTTTTTGCGAATTTGGCATAAGTTCGGTAATTTGTTCAGATGTAATTGGAGATAAGCGCTGCTTTGATCTTTGGTTTACGTGATTTTATTATTAGAAATGGGATTTCGAAACGAGGTCGTTTTTTTTGTTTTTGTACGAATGTCGAGAAAATGACGTACTTTTTTTGGAATATATCCCCAGTGCTTTTGGATCATTTTAGGAATATTTTTCTGTTTTGTTTGTAAAACGCATCTCTAGTAGAAGGGGAGAGGTGTCGCGAAACGCGAATATTGTTTGATTTTTAAAAGCTTAGATTTAAATTATATTTGGCTGTCGTTGTGTGCCCTAAACAAGATATGAAAATGTCAAAAAATACACAAACGAAAAAAACCTATTGTTCGTTTTTTAGTTAGCCTTCGTCTTGTGCTTGAAAATTGAATACCTTTATAACCAGGGACGGACCTTAACGGGGGGCAGCTTGCCCCTCGGCCCTTCCGATGTTGTAAAAAGTTGGAAAATTGAGCGTTTTCTGAATATCACTTGGTAAAATCAAATCATCGTTAAATTAATTTTACCAACTCTTTGTGTTTTTGTAATTCAGCTTGTAACTGGCAAAAAACTGTTGGAGTGCTGGAAATGAACAAACTATACTTACTTATTAAGTACGTATATCTTTTGCAATATCTACGTGACAGACAACCTGACTTAATTTTGATTTTTTATTCGGTCATTTTCGTTTTGTCAATTTTTAATTATTAAATAATGTCGAGTTGTGCGTTTTTATAATTTTTTCTTGTTCATGTTCAATTTAACATTTTCTCTGGGCCGAAAAGAAAATTTCCGATAATTTTCAAAATTTAATGAAAATTGAGTTGGGAATTTCTGTAGATTCAGTTGGGATTTTCTGAGATTTTCCCCTCCCCCCCCCCTCAAAAATCCTTTCGGTACGTTCCTGTTTATAAAATCCGATTCCACCATCGAAGGAATAATCTACAGTAGAACCTCGATTATCCTACCCCCGATTACCCAATTTCTCGATTATCCCACCAAAGAAATGCATTCGGTTTCTTCCAAGTAAGCGCACAAAAAAAGTCGGATAATGTTATTGATGAATTTTCGAATTTTGGCCGGATCAATAATCAAAAGACTAAAATGTATTTCATTTTTTCTCAAAAAAATCAGTCAAAAGTTTCTGCTTAGGCTCAGTTATTCTTTTTTGTGCCATAAAACTGAGCCAAAGCAAAAACTTTTAACCGACTTGAAAAAAAAATTTGAAATAATTTTTTTTTCATGAAAAATAAAAACAAAAATCGTTCTTTTTGATATCTAAATATCTACTACTTGAGGAAAGCTTCTCTGCAAAGTATTAAATAAAGGTTCTCGTCCAATTTTTTTTGTTATTTATCGAGTTTCAACGAAAATCAATTATCTGACTTTTTTGCATATCCGACCTCTCTCTTCCACGATTAGGATCGGATAATCGAGGTTCTACTGTATTAAAAGCCCACCATGACGTCATCTCGCAAAAAATCCAACCTAACGCCAAAGAATCGTTTACATCTTGAATACGACGAAACATCACAAATACAAATAACCTCAATGCCTATTGATTTTTGTACCGATTACTGAATATTCAGTAATATTGTTTTGAACATAATTCCTTAAGATGTCTTTCCTTTTTTTTTGTTCATTTAGCAGAAGTTTCTTATTAACTTTACATAATAAAAGTTTTTCACTTCGAATTTCTATAGTTTTTTTTCAGTAATTTTGAATGAGCTTGATGAAACGCTTTTTCGCGACGATTTTCAAGTTTGTGTACCATAACCAAGACATGAAAATGTCAAAAATTACAATGTTATTTTTAACTTTTATCACAAAAGAGGGTTGAAAACGAAGGTTGTAAGGATTTATGTAATTGTGAACTTCCCTGTAACTTCGCTTCAATGGTATTTCATTATTTTTTTTAATATTTATTTTCCAAAGGAATCACGAAGTTTTTTTTATTCGTTGGGTAATTATTTGAAAGCTTATTTTCGAAAGCTTTTCGATACGAAATATGAAAAAGAGATTTCATATCGTGGTAAAATTACTACTAAAATTCACTAAACACCAAAATACGAAGATAACTTGATAGTGAAAATGAAAATGAAAAAAAGATTTTTCAATAGGTCTTGGATTTTATTTTGATTTTATCAAAATGATGAAAAAATCTTCTTAGGTACAATAAAATTTCAAAATTAATCGTTATCATTGTCATAAGATGAACAGAAAAATTGATAAAAATCACAAAAAATTCGTTCAATATCTATGACCATGGTATTTGAAAATTACACACTTCATGGGGTTCATTTCGCTCACATTTAATTACATCTTACCCCCCACCCTGCCTCGCCTCCTTAATACACTCGACGCATAAAAAACGCCATTATTCGCGTAAACTAAGCATTTTGAAACTTTGCATGCATAACAATAAAACAACATTCCGCTCAATAAAGCGGCAAACTTTCACCCGAAAAAATTTCCAACTTGGTAGGTTTTATTGATCACGATTAAATCACTGTCTGAACGAAGAGGAAAAGGCGATCGTATCCGAAGGTATATATTACCTTTAATGGAATACCGGCAAGAATGGCATTCTTAATAGTACGCTACTTGTTGGATTCGATATATATTAAATCTGAGTTTAAATAATGCCACGCCAAACGTAACAATTTGCATTTCTGCCTACCATAACGTCTAGGTTGGCTTTTTTGCGGAGGTATTACCAGTATACGGTAACACGTTTGGTATTTTACACTCCGTAATATATTAGCCATTAAAATTACCATTGGCAGTTCATTGCGTCTTTAAAATAAATTACCATCTTGCCGCCGTCGACGTTCGTACGCGGCGTCAATTTATTTACCAAAAATCGTTTCCTTCTGAAATTCAACGTACACCAGATAACTCTTATCGTCGATCGGTCGCCCAGCAACGAGCGCCTTAGACGTAAAATTGAAATTCTTTTACGTATAATATCGAGCCGAAGAAAATAACAAGCTTTACCTTATTTCATACATGAGAAAAAAAAACCTTCATCGCCATCTTTAAAAGACCATATAAGGCCGGGTTATTTTTTAAATAACGCAATAAAGTAGTATTATGAGGATTCAAAATGGCCATTTTTATCCTCATACGCTCACAAACGCTTTATTCGGGACCAAAATTCATTTCGACGATTATACAACACCCAAGCTAAGTATTCTAGCAAACAAGCCAACATCGTGATAGCGCTTTTTACGAGATTCGTTAATGTGGAAAAAAGACAAACAGCGAAACTTTCGCTATCTGACCTTTGCTTAAACGCTGCGTCGCATATATGGTCCATATTTTACAAACTAATTTGCCGTTATCTCGATTCGTTGATCCGTTCATTTTGTCCAACTATAATAAGGATTCTTCGCGAAGTCATAACCGAAAATTGCCTCGTGTAGAGCACGAGGCGAAATGTCGTTTGCTTTATCGAAATAAGTACGTGATGATTATAATTTTACCGTGAATCGGATAAAAGTGCAACCAATTTGGCTTAAAACTGTCCTTGAGCTGAGATTGTGCATTTTAGCATTTTGAGATAAGTTTTTCACGCGTATCGAAGGGAAAACTGGTTTCATCAGAAAATTAGGTCAGTTCAAAACTAAAGCTCGTTAAATTTACTGCTACTTTTATTTGAACTAATTTTTTTTTTTTAAATCGGTTCACATTGAGCTATAGATGAAAAACTGCTCTTTGAGTAGTTGGGTTAAAAAATCGTTAAAAACCTCTTGACTTTATCGTTTTGTAGCTTAAAAACCAGGTCATTGACCTCAACATTTGTTTAATGAACTTAGTAGAGAATTTAGCGGGCTTCAATTTTTAACTGAACTCTTTTTCCGATTAAACTGCTTTTTGCCAAGATATATATAAAAAACTGATTTTAGGGTTCTACGATCCACATAATAGGGGACTCGCGACATAAATTTATCCTCTGGGGAAGTATGTTGTAAATCCTCAAAAAATCGAAGGTAAATACCAAAGCTCAGCTTTTCGCCTCATATTACGAATTCAACTGATATATAACCTCGACTAAAAAATCCCACCACACGTCGAGCTACCGGCATTTCCTTCGACCAGGCACGTCGCACATCCAACAAAATACATTTACAAGAAAAAGAAAAAGACCACGGTGAAAGTACCCAAGACTTGTACAACATATTGCAACGATATTAAAAGCGTGTGCGCGTACACACGTCGCATGTACAATTCGATTATCCGCAAGGTTAATACGTGCAATTAAACTTAACATTTGGTTCTTAGCAGACACGTGGTCACGCTCCAATACTGCTATTTCCTTACGGACTCGTCGGAAAAACCCCTTAGATTGTAATTCAACGAATCTACTCACCCAATGCGCATCGTAGACGGAGGTGTAGTGTACAGGTCGTTCAGCATGTAGTCGAGGTCGTTAGCCAAAGTACTCAACAACTGTAAACAAACCAAACGAACAATAATTAGACGATTAGAATGCGTAAGCTTCGCTCTTCGTGTATGTTAAATACGAAGCTATTGGGTGCAGCCGCGAAAATGGCGACGACAGATGCGACAATATGGACGGTTACATTGCGGTCAATCTCGACGCTGGTCACTCGGCTAGAATTTTAATATCGTTCCCCCGGGCTGTAGGATTTGTCATTCGTGCCTCTTCTCTAAGCACGATAATTACGCTAGATAAAATCCTCCGAGTTGTATGCACCCGTCCAGTTCTTCGACCGCCTATGGCGACACGGAATAGATATTTACAAGGGATTCGTTCGACGAAGAATAAAAATTACCATTATGTCCCAAAACAGCAACGAACTTTCTCTCGGTTTCCAAGTTATTCCCGTATTCAAATTTTTTCCACGACCGGAAATTTAGCTGTAATTTTGTCTCGTATCAGGACGCCGTCCAGTTCCGCCTCCGTAATACACGACAATCGTGCAAGAGAACTGAATACGAAAGTCGTCGATAAATATTTAAACCGAAGTAGTCCATAAAAATCAACCTGTTCGCTGCGTCGATTTTTCGCTATTTTTGGATTACGTCCAATATCGTATTCTGGTCAAGAACCCGAGCAATAAACTTGCACGAGGGTCATGTACGTTCGACGATCGAATAAGAATTACGTAAAATATTGTCGCAGCTCGTAAATCGAAAGGAATATCTCGTGGAGGATTCGCTGGCATAAACAAAGAAATCATTTTTGGCCACTGAGCAAAATTTCATGTGAATTTTGAAGTGAAACTAAATCGCATGCAAATTTATTTACGCGGAAATCATGACGGAATGCACATAATCGTATAATCGATTATGACACGGGTATTGCATTAAAAGGCCAAAGCTCGGGCAACACGAGTTACATTGTTGTACATCAAGTTGCCTTGATTCGCTTAAGCAGGAGGTACATAAATTCATCAAATGCTTCAACATTTTTCATACATCCGCTGGGAAATTTCGAGGGCTTGAATTACTAATACCAGATTTATTTCTTTGGTGAAACCAGTTTTTACTCACATGAAAGCAAAAAATCAAATTTATGCTAAAAGTGGCAAGAAAAGTTCACGTGAGACTCAAGTGTATCGAAAAAAGCTATATTTTCAGGAAACTACACATATTTCGTGGAGAATTTAATGAGTCTCAATTTTTAACAGAATTATTTTTCTGATTGAACCAGTTTTCACAAATATCAAAAAATTAACTTTAAGGTGTTACGACCCCCCCCCCCAAAAAAAAGGGTGACTTCGACACAATATTTATCCCAGAGTGAAATTATTGTAAAGAGCGATTCATTTTGGACAAAAACCGAATTTCAGCTCCCCTTCCCCTCATTTCACAACTTCTATGCTAATTTCGAGGTAAACTCATCCGACCAATACTTAAAAAATGTACAAAAGGAAATCAAAAATATTGTAAAAAAATTCAATAGAATATTTTAAGCCAACATAAAACTAACGATGATTTAAATACCATGAAAATACCTGAATAAAATACCTCACGTCAGAAAAAATACCCCACATTACACTACAGCATTTCACCACCCCATCGAACATTGATTTTCCGCCATTTAAATTACACCATTCTCAGATCACCGATTCCTCGAATAATCAACCAAATTCCATCGTGAAATTTCACCGCCTTCGCAAATAATCCAAACTCGTACACCGAATAAACGAGAAAAAAGAACAGGAAAAAATAACACTGTCCCTTAATTGCGCATTTCCTTCGAGGGAAAAGCATACACCGACGGAATCATAGAAACTTCGCAGACACGTGTATCGCCTTTTGCAGTGTTTTTATTTATTTAATAAAACGCTACCTTTTTTCGCCGGTCCTTCCTTTTCGGGTTAAAAACCGTTAAGAAAAATCAACAGAGAAGAAAATGGTCGACAAATTGACCACGATATAGTCTTTTTCGATTTCATTGCTACGTGTCTTCTTATCGACTTTTTGCGCGTCGATTTTGACTACACCTTTGTTACAGACGGAAATTTCGTTTTGGCAAAAAAGGGCGCTTTTCGTAGCGATTAAAATTATCCTACGAAATGGGTATTTTAGTTAAAACGAAATTAATCTTGTATTATGGCTGAGCGAAATGATATTTTTATCGAGATTATTATAAGGGGTTGAGAATACGAGGTTTCTTCGCATCCCTTATTGTTAACTTTAGGGACCATCATTAAAATTTACTTTGTGTATTCTACGCTCGGCTTATTGGTATAAAAGTATAAAGCCGAAGATACTACCTTTTGATATCTTTGTTAGGTCGACGTTATTGAAAACGACCGATATTTACGATTGGTATCGATCTTTCGCATTTTTCTTTATTACCATGTTACGAAAATCTAGGAAAAAAAATCGCCCCGTCATATATCTTAATTATTTACCCTTCACGGTGCGTATTTTTCCACCACGTCTCTAATACCCGAAAAGGTTCGCTTGTCACCGTTAATTCGTCAGTATCGCGATTTCACGCTAGTTAAAATACCTTTATTTAATTATTCACTCGGTACATTGTTTCCGCGCTAGTACATCGTGTAATTTACGCCGACATCGATAAAAAAAAAAGAACGTGATCTGCGATCTTGTTCGATAGCGTGCAAAAATTATTACACACGGAAAAATGTTAATCGTTATTAAACTAGCCGTTAAATTATAATCGCGTAATTTCCACTCCTTAAAAATTCCTTTATTTTTTTTAGAGGTCGCCCGCGATGAGCGCAGCGTATCACAATACACTTGCCCGTCGTTCCAGCAATCAGACACGACGACCGAATCTCTCATCCGTGCCTTATTCAATATCCACATCGAGCTTCAATTACCTGTCAGATTTAACGTTAGATTAAATCCGATCGTGTACGACGGTGACGTTTTGATTTATCTGATGCGAAGAACCGGACCGATACGTGGTACACGAAACGCCCCCAAAATTGTCGTTAATTGCGTGTTGTACTATGTAGTAGTTTTTATGTATACGTCGTATATACTTTAGTCGTGGCTAATTTCATCCCGAGACATGGTACCTTTTACACTTCTTCTATACGAGTATAAGGTTTCGTTAAATAAAGTACGATTCCTTTTTTAGGTGAATTTCATATCGTGAATGAAAAAAAAATCGATGCCATTCATGAAAAGAAATTATTTTGCAAATAACATTTTTTACATCTCAGTTTAAAAAAAATTGTTGGAAAATAAAATCCGTGAAAAATAAAACCAACGAAAAACAAAATGGTTAAAAAAAATTAGTGAAAAACAAAGTTAAAAACAAAAATCAGTAAAAAATAAAGCCAGAGAAAAACAAAATGGCTGAAAAATAAAATTACGGAAAAATAAAACCAGTGAAAAACAAAATGGCTCAAAAATAAAATCAGTGAAAAGCAAAGTTAAAAACAGAAATCAGTGAATAATAAAACCAGCGAAAAAAAATGGCTGAGAAATAAAATTAGGGAAAAATAGGATCAATAAAAGAAAATTGCTGAATAACGAAATCAGCGAAAAATAAAACCAGTGAAAAACAAAATCGCCGAAAAATCAAATCAGTGAAAAACAAAGTTAAAAACAGAAATCAGTGAATAATAAAACCAGTGAAAAACAAAATGGCTGAAAAATAAAATCAGTGAAAAACAAAATTACCGAAAAATAAGATCAATAAAAAAAATTGCTGAATAATGAAATCAGTGAAAAATAAAACCAGTGAAAAACAAAATCACTGGAAAATCAAAAATGCCTAAAAAATAAAATCGGTGAAAAACAAAGTTAAAAACAAAAACCAGTGAAAAACAAAATCACTGGGAAATCAAATCA
The DNA here is from genome assembly GCA_003261595.1 of Maconellicoccus hirsutus. NCBI lineage: Eukaryota > Metazoa > Arthropoda > Insecta > Hemiptera > Pseudococcidae > Maconellicoccus > Maconellicoccus hirsutus. The sequence continues at coordinate 2,611 of QBDW01005142.1, read as the reverse complement.
GTAAAAAGTAAAACCAGCGAAAAACAAAATTGCTGAAAAATAAAATCAGTGAAAAATCGACGATCCAACTGTAAAAGTTTGAAAAAATGGAACACAGAATACCAAGAAAATCCGACCATTACGTCGTGATCACCATCGCGACACCTTTTCGATACCATTGACGTCGTTACGCCACCGTAATAACATCGAATCCGCGCGTATTATACTTCACACACCAAATCAGTTAAATTAACCATAATCACAGAACACTTCAATGACAACTCAAGAAACAACGCCCATCCTTTCAAATACAAAAAATCCCACCGCGATGACCTAACGATAGGGTCTTTCTAACAGGACTCCTAATTTGGGCGATTTCGCTACAACTCATAGCACACACGTCGCATTTCAACATACTCCAAATTATCCGCCATTTTCACTTTCTTCTTCACGGTCAGCCAGCCATAAAAAATCATAAATTCCCATCAACACACGCGCTCACATCCGCTATAAAACCCGCCCGCCGAATCACTGCCTACCTACAAATTACACGTATGCGAAACACATTGGGTCAATTTGAGCTCGAAGCTCGAACGTCTTCAGTAGTAAAATCATTCGAAATACGCGACGAAAAAAAACCGCGGAATAAATTACGCCGATGCAAAACTTCCTCGGCATAATTCAGTTCGTAGGCGCCGTTGAATTGAAAATTTCGACAAATTCGTCTCTGGAGCTTTTGTGTTGTAAACAAACAATCGTCTATGGTTTCACCGCTGTTACAAACTTTTCGCATAAACGCGTTTCGTTCTTCCATTCTTTGTCACTTTTGCGCGATAACAATTCCAAATGGGCGAAAACTTGCAAAAATACGTACTTCCGTATTCTTAAATCACTTCCGATACAACTTGGCCAAATAATCCATTATATTTTACAACAGGTACACATCTGGTTCCAAATTAAACGCGAATTAAACCAAAATCCGCGTTAACATTTCCAAATTTCCACTTCGATTTCCCCAATCAACATAGAAAAGAACAAAATACAGTAACCGAATCAAAAAAGTTCCCTTCTGTTTTGCATCAGCTGTACCAAAACCCCTGTTATTTACCGCTATCGGCAACTCTTTTAACATTCATCCAGTGTAATCGTTTTTACGTACGTAAACATCTGGCGCCGATATCACGAAAGGGTTCGACGCTTTCAAATGCATTTTGAATCGACGCAGTCAAGTTCAGACGTGCACGCGGGATTTTTTTTCACTCAAGGCCGCGAGCTTCGGTTCGCCGATTAATGAGGAGATGTCTGAGGGTGCAAAGGTTTCAATCGAATGGCATATTTTGTATTAACATTTTGATCAGCAAAATCTACAATCACGTTGAGGAGTAATTTGCCACAAGTAGAGAGGGATGATTATAGGGTCGTTACTGTAAAGAGAGGGTACCCTATTGAGAACTTTTTTTCTGATATTTTCCCAGTTAGGCAACCTCTTTGACATTAATGCATCCACGGATCATCGCTCCTGATAAGGGAAATTAAATCGTTATCATTTTAACAATACGAATGTTCGGAGGGTCTTTTATAATACATATAACGGTCAATTAGTTAATAGCAATAATGCCCAATCTGCGCTTCTTTTATGCGATATTTTCCAAAGTACTTCTTATTTTCGAGGGAACTTTTAACAAATAAGCTATAAGCTCTTATTTGAGAAATTTTTCAATAAACGTTAAGACCGTCGATGGAGGATTAAAACCAGTGAGATGAAGTATTTCTTCAACTTTATCTTTGTCTGGGTTTCTTATTGGAAATCATTTTTCTCACGTTGCGGTTACTATGGTTGAATGTTTCTAAATGCGTTGTCGTCTGTTGGACTGACACGTGTGAGGTTAGTTTTTGATAAAAGTAATGCATTGATATTTATGAGACAAAATAGTCGATTTATTGTGGTAATTTCAATAGAAGTAATAGAATCAGTGAAATAAACCAATGAAAAATAAAATCGGAGGAAAATGAAACCAGTGGAAAATAAAACCGCCGAAAAATAAAATTATTAAAAATAAAATCGCTAAAAAATAAAATTAGTGAAAAATGAAACCAGTGAAAAGTCGCTGAAAAATGAAATCAGTGAAAAATAAAATCGCCGAAAATTAAATTAGTAAAAATAAAATCAGTGAAAAAAGCCATGAAAAATAAAATCGCTAAAAAATAAAATTAGTGAAAAACAAAATCAGAGAAAAATGAAACCAGTGAAAAATCGCTGAAAAATAAAATCAATGAAAAATGAAACCAATGAAAAATAAAATCGTCGAAAATACAGTTGGTAAAAATTAAATCAGTGAAAAAAAGCAGTAAAAAATAAAATCGCTAAAAAATAAAATTAGTGAAAAACAAAATCAGAGAAAAATGAAACCAGTGAAAAATCGCTGAAAAATAAAATCAATGAAAAATGAAACCAATGAAAAATAAAATCGTTGAAAAATAAAACCGCTGAAAAATAAAATCAATGAAAAAAAGCAGTAAAAAATAAAATCGCTAAAAAATAAAATTAGTGAAAAACAAAATCAGAGAAAAATGAAACCAGTGAAAAATCGCTGAAAAATAAAATCAATGAAAAATGAAACCAATGAAAAAT
>QBDW01005141.1:0-59112 GCA_003261595.1 Maconellicoccus hirsutus | reverse complement strand
GGGGGTTTTCGAGGACGCCGAATCGAATCGAGTAGTTAGTTTTTCATTTTGATCATTACTTATCGAGATATCGCGAATTCATTTTACGACCACGAATTCGCGATATCTCGATAAGTAATGATCAAAATGAAAAACTAACTACTCGATTCGATTCGGCGTCCTCGAAAACCCCCCGAACCACCCTTCGTTCACTTTAATTAGTTCCGGTAGTCCTGGAATAAAATTCCAAAAGTTACGACTTTTCACTGATATGAGGGACACACTGATTTCTATTGTTAAAAAGCTGTTATCAGTAATTTCAACAATTAGTGTTAATTACTCTTGACTGCGTAAATATTTTGGAAAAATTCGACCAGATTTGCAATCGTGGGAACGAACTGAAGAGATTGATACCACTCACGACCTTTAAATTTGAAATTTTTTTCGAAATTTTCGATTTTGAACAACCGAAACGAAGATGGCGGCTGTCAATTAACGTTTACGAAATGAATTTATTTTTGGTTAAAGAAGGGCTATTAAGGCGTGTGAAGTGTCAAATTATAGGTTATCGACCTCGCGGAATCGATTGCCGCTATCGGTTTTGCTCTATCTCGTACCGTGTGCCCAATCGAATTTCAATCTCGAAAATTTCTCAGCAAAGGGATGTTTTTGAGCTCGTATTCGTGTTTAGCGACCTTGATTTAGCTCAATGAGACATTTTTCGCCAAAATTTGCTGGTTAGAACAGGTGTAATCAGTTAATTTTGTTTTTACAGGTGTCGTGTTGGTTGCTTATCTGTGTAAATTTGCAGGCAGAGATATACGTTATAAATCGATTTATCGTGATCCATGGCGTAGATCTTCGATCAAAATGTCGAATGTCACTAAATCGAGGTCACTGATTACGAATATGACGTCTATTCTATGCCCAAGTTTCTCGTTTGTTTCAAAAACGCGAAATTTGGGTGAAAATTCATCACTTTTTATCGAATCGCGTTTTTTTATCCAAAACGAATTTCATATTAGTAACTAACGTGTGCGAACTAGTGAAAAAAAAATAAGTAGAGAAAGATTCCTCTTTTGCATGTGAATTCTTCAATATGAGTTTCCACAATTTAGTCGCTGATTAAGCAAGCAATACTCATCGCTCTAGACATCGGCATTTCTACTTTTTCAAATCGCGTTATAACAACGCATTATCGTACTCATTACCTTCATTCCCATTTTTTCGCGACCTTAACAATGTTACTATGATTTCGACGATGTTCGCATTACACGCCATAACGCTTCATAACAGATCTTAGATAAGTAACAAAGTACCTTTAAACGATCCGCTTCTAATTCCCCATTTCTCATTAGCTTTACTATTCATTACTTTCAAAAGAAATCCACATTTCAACGATATAGTTCAACTCTCATAACAGAACAATAAGAGCATCAAGATAAAACACGATAAAATCATAAACCTTCTCGTTTTTACTCTTCGATAATAACTCAATTTATATTTTCAAATTCTTCAATAATATTCCTCGTCTGATAAACCCTTTTATTAAAAAAAAAATCATATTAGAAGAACTATTTATTTACACGATACAATTAAAACATCTTCATCTATTCTATCATTTATATTAATTACAAGGAAAATAAATTAAATAAAAATCAGTGACTAAATTATGTATGCCAGTTAAAAAAATAAGTTTTTCTATTTTCTCATACTTTTGCAAGAAAACTTCAAACCTATCCAAATCTCGGTACCTTTACTATCGGTTCTACTTAGAACCAATAAAAAAGAAGTCATACACGAACGCTAACACGAGGCTAATTAGCCTATTAACACGAATTTCTACGTTTAATTGTGCCTATTATAACTATGAGAATCATCGATGCGTTAAATTTCATCCAGTTTTTATTACCGGTATTTAACTGCGGAGAAAGAAGCGTTCGTATTATGAAAGTAGACGAGCCCGGAGAATATTCCATAGAAAACTGGCTTATGTCATCAACATTTACAATTACTATCTTCGGATAAACCATGTTCGTAAATTACAAAAAAAAAAATCAATACAAATCTCATAACATTACAACTTTCATTTTCAACAAGTCGAACTTGTCGCAAAATCGTACAAAAATAAATGCAAACCTGGCAGAACTTTGCATTTATTTTTGTCATCGATAATCAAAACTACGCGATATAAATATAAAAAAAAATTAAATAAAAAATTTCTTTACAGTCTTAAAACTCTTAAATCAATTATTTACAATATACACGACAAAAATATAAAAAAAATGACTTGGCACATTATTCGACAGGCAGTAAATCACTAGCTTTACTTTTCTTCGTTTTTACGCATTTCCCTTTATAGCAAATCTCCGTCTCGAGGGATATCTCCGTTGTCGTCGACGTTCCGAGCAGCTTATTGGGTAAAAAAGTCTCCGAAGTATCTTCCGTAGTGGTCGACTGTGTATCGGTGAATTCGCCCGAATACTCGCTTGTCGTCACCGTCGTCACATCTTCGGTCGGATTAACACCGCCGAGCGTATAACTAGAGGAACTATTTTTCGAATCGAGTCCTAAAACGTAACCGATGTTATTTTCCGAAGACGTATTGTTGTGCTCGATATTCACACTCTTCACTGATTGATCATTGCTGTTGAGGAAATCACTAAGCATTTGAGCGAAATTATTTTGTAAATTTTGATAATCGTCTTTTTCGGTGGTGGTGGGTTTCGTCGTGGTGTCTACGGGGACTGGTTCCGTTGTTGTGATGTAATCCTCGGAGGTACTCGGTTTTGACTTGATGTCGACGGCGTCGCCTTTACTTTCTTCAGTTTTTGAGATGATTTTTGAGTCTAGAAGTTGGACCGAGTTGTCGGTGATGCGGCCGAGGTTCTGCGATTCGGCGGTTTCGAATACGTCGTGGGGGCGTTTTACGCGGATGCGTCGAACCCAAGTGCCTCGCCTGCGTCCGGGAACCTAAGTAAAATGATGGAATTAATTATTTTTTATTTTTTTTTTTGTCAATTTAATTTGTACGATGAAGTATAAGACTTGTTGGAAGCATAAAAAATTTAAAAAATCAATTTGAGATATGATGTTTTATCATTGGTACCTATCCCCCCTCCTTCCATCTACCGCAAAAAATAAACGTATAAGATCAGTTCCTTCTACTTTATAAATTTTTTTCTCCAAAAGTGTTTATTACCCATTTTTTTTTCAACAGAATAGACGATTTCTACCATTCATTAATTTTTTTATTCAAAATTCTTTATGGTTTTTGATTTTAAATTAAATTTTATATATATATATTTTTGTTCACAATGTTTTTATTTGGTTGAAGAATTTTTTATTAAAAAAAAAAAGATTGATTTTTACACGAAAAACTTTGAATAACAATTCGGTAAAATTTGTTTAATAATTTAAAATGTGAATTGTAGTTTCTTTTTCTTTTGAACTTAATTTGTTTTTGAATTTTCATTTTAAAATATTTACACATCATTTAATTTAATTTTTAGTTTATTAATTTCTAATTATTTTTCACTTCATGTTTTGGTGTGAAAAAAATTGGTTCAAATTAAAAAATATTTTGGTATTTGATTATGAAATTTTTTTCTTCTTCAATTTATTCAGTTTTTGAGTAAAATATTTCGAACAAAACTATCGAAAAATCTTACCTTCTTTTCGTCCTGCGGATCATAGGCTTTCTTCTGACCATCGTCCTTGGCTAAGAACTTCTCCTTTTTGGCATCCTGTCCTTGTTTCTCCTGCTGCTGCACGTGTTCGTCGGTGCTGCTGTAGTCAACGGTGCCAAAGGTCGGACTGACCTGTTCAGCGGTAGGACTCTCCTTCAAGGTAGACTCTAAAATAGCGCTTTGAGTTTTATTTTCGTTCCTCTCGGGAATCTGGGAATCGGCGGTGGTAAATTGGAGGTAACCATCGGCAGGCGAACTCTTGGAAGAGGCATCTGTCCAGGGTAAATAATCGGTTGGATCTTCGTCGGTGAAATTCTTCGTCGGTTTGGCCGGAGTCACCTCGTAGCTTTGGCTTTGATGAATGGAAACCGCCTCGCTCCAATAATTATCCAGTTCCGATTTATGATCTTTCTCTATATCCGCTTTCCTTTCGTGGATAATCTCATTGGATGCTGGAGCCGATGGTACGTAATTCGAGGTGTATTCTTCGGTAACAGCGTTTGTGGTAGGTCTCCTGGGACGGTAGCGTTCGGTGGATGAGGAAGTCGTAGGGTATCTCGTGGCTCTGGTTCTGAAGCTGCGACTAGTGCTTGTGGATGGTTCAGTGACGGCGGTCACGATTTGGGCGGGTCTTGTGGGCCTTCGTCGGCGTTTGATTTCTACCCTTGTAGACGCTTCGTTGTTTTCGGTTGATTGCTGGATAGAGTCTGCCTCTTGGGAAGGGAATTTTTCGTAGCTGGATTTAGATACGTCTTCGTCTTCGTGTTTCTCGGTCGTGTACTTGGATTGAAAACGATTCGGGAGGCGCTGTTTGTTGCGGGGACGATGAGTGGTGGAGGCCTCGGTCGTCGAAGTTTCCACTCTTTGGTAGTCTGTCGTGTATGTTTGCTCTGTTCGTGTAGCTTCGGTGGTGTGTTTGAAGAATCTGTTAGACGGAGTTGCGGGTTCGGTTGTCGATGGAGTTGGTTCGGGAGTGTTGCTGACCGTTGAACTGAAGTAGTCGACGGTGTTGGGGTTATTCTTGTAGAACTGGTTTTGGTTCCAGAATTGGTAACTGGTGTCGCTGGTAGAGCTAATGGCGGGTTCGGTGATATTGACAGGGACGTCTTCTTTTTTCAAGAAGTGATTGTACTGGGATAAGGGTTTGACGTTGTTGAAATTGAAGTTTTGACTTTCTTGAGTTACATTCTGAGTGGGAGGTTCACTAGGGGCTTGTGAACTGGAGGGGTCGAAGTAAAAGGGGTAATTCTGTCCTTGGTAATCGGACTGCGAGGCGATCTTCTTCGTGAACAAGTTCTCGTTTTGGGTCTGATCAACGATGTTGTTTTGGTAACCTCCGTAAGTCGTGTAATTATTGTCGTATTGACTTTGTTGAGTCGGCTGATATGTCGATGGCACTTGCGATGGTTGGTACGAGTCGTTTGGCTGCGGTTGGTACGTATTCTCAGGGGATGCCGGTGATTGGTACGAATCCGTCAACTGACTCGGCTGATATGTCGGATTCTGCGATGGCTCGGCAAAGTTGAATTTACCTTTGGCCGCAAATTCCACGTATTCGTTGTTGTAATCGATTTTAGGCGTTTCAGTCGTAGTGGTGGTGGTGGTGGTGGTTGTCGTCGTAGAGATCTCATACGTGGTCGGCGTCTCCGTCGTTGGATACCCTCTGAAGATAGGTTTACGTTGCCTGTTGAAGTTCCGTTTAGGAGCCTCTGTCGATGAAGATGGCCTATAGGTGTTCTTGAAAATCGGTTTCTTGGTGCTCTCTTCGTAGGTCTTGAGGATCTCTGAGGCAGCAGATGGAACTGGCGAATCGATCAAAGAATTGATCTGCGACGTCAATTGGGGCGTAATCGTCGACAATTCCGGAGACGGGGAGAACGCCTGAGGAGGTTTGTACTTTTGATCGAACCTATTCAGCGATTCTTGTAAAACGGTCGAATTGGACAACACCACAGATCCGATATGAGGCGCTGGGAATGGAATCTTCGAGTATCCGGGGGGTGGTTTGAAGTTCAACGGCGCCACGAAGAATGGTAACCTATCAATCATCCTCTCAATTCTGTTGTAATCCAATGAGGACAAATATGGCAGCTCGAATTTCACGTATCCTTTGGGCGGTTGCAGTTCCGACGGTCCTACGAACACTTGAGGAGGTTCACTTTCTACCGTATCCAAAACTGGGATAGTTTTCGAGTCTTTTAGCAAATACAACACGTCGTTCACTTTGGTATTATGTAATTTCTCCATATAAAATGACAAAGGGGGTTGGTGCGGTACCGGAAACTCACTCTCATCGTATGGAGCCGCCGTCGGAGCGGGAGCCGCATTGAAGGAAGATTTTGTTACATTTTTAGGCGGAGGTCCTTGATTGTAGTATTGCTGGCTTTGGGCATTTTGCTGAGCCACGTATTGATTTTGGGAAGCACTGGTTTGTGGATTTGCTCCAATATACTGGTAACTGAACTCATTCTGCTCGAGTTTCGGTATCGTTGATTTCTCGGTGATGTACTCGGTAGTCTTTAGGATCTCCGGAGTAGTCACAGGGTACGAATCATAGCTTTGGCTGACCGATTGAGGTTGTTTAACATCATTAATAGCGTTATTAGTCGAAAGGATGAAGCCTCCTTGCAAATTCTGCACATTCGTGTTGAAGTCGTACTTATTTGGTTGACGATTGCTAGTTGGAGGTGCTGCTGAAGGCTCCTGTCTGACCAGAGGACCTGCTGGGTTGATCAACGCTGGTTGCAAGATGTTATAGAATTGCAGATCAGGCTGCCTCGAGGGTAACGGGGAGATCTGCTGAGGTACCGGGGAATACAACCCATTAATGGTGAAATAAGGCTGTAACAGGTTTTTGGAGATATTCTGCACAATGTTATCAGGCACCTTTTGGGCGGGAACCGGGTTCAATTGGAGGAATCCAGGGCCAGCTGCAGGAGGCGCGTAACTGGGCGGGAAAAAGAACTGATTCTCTGGTTTAGGGAACGCTGGTTGGTACTGTACGTTAAACGCCGGCGGTACAAAGGTTTGTGGTACTTGCTGGAACTGGTTCTGTTGGTTGATCAATTCCTTCATATTTTTAACGTGTCTCTGACGCTGTAACGTCTCAACTGGCACATACAGCAACTGGATCTCGTCGGTATTCTGGGGTGGTAACTTATTCAATGGCTTCGGTATCGGCCCATCATTATCTGGGAACCTGATCTTCGGGCTATAATTAATCTTCGGCGTCGTCGCTTCGTTATTCTTCAACGGTAACGTAAAAGGATACGGTTCCTGGAGGGGAAACCTTTGAGGTGGTTGTGGCGGTCCCTGAACCAATTGCTGTTGGGGCAGGTTAAACGGCTGTTTTGGAAAATGATTCCCTTCAAATTGGTAAAACTGTTTCTGGCCTTCTTGAGGGAACAACTTAGTAGCCTGGATTTGGAACTTGCCTTGATCATGACCAAATGGCGTATTCAACTGGTGAAAGTTACCGCCGCCGAAAGGCAGTATCCTCGGTTGTTTATACGGTAATGACGGAATAGGACTTTGCTGCGGCTGCAACTGCGGCGGAGGCGGACCAAATGGGGAATTTGGTATGGATCCTGCACCAAATGGAGAACTGGGCAAAGACGGCGGAGAATTAAACGGTGAATTTGGTATCGACGTCGGATTATTAAATGGTGAACTAGGGTTCGATGTTGGTCCACCAAACGAATTCGGGCCCGGCGCTGGAGGACTAAGCGCTTTGTCTATTTGCTGATTGGTCGATTGCGCATCCAAGTCTCTGTTTGGTCGACATGTCAAACATTTGCCTTTGACTGGGATCCAACCATTGTTGTCCTGGCTCGAAGCCGTCGATTCGGGCTTACTCCATGTTTCCTCGGCGGCTCTGCAGCTGCATAGTAACAAGGAGAACGCCGCTAGTATCCATTTCTGTCTCTGGATACCCTGCTTTCCCATCGCCTGCGAACAGATCAACACTTTGGTTAGAGATACATTCGAGACGAAGTAAAAACCGGAAAATCCATCATAATCCCCCCAAATCCTACATCCTTCGCACCAATACTCTTCGTAAATATCAACATCCAACTACACGAACGAATTACATAACTTTCTGCAACAGCGTCCATAAATCACGTGCCATTCGAACAAACTACTCAACCTACATGATAATGCACCTCGCCTTCTCTGCGTCATTCATTGTTCTAAGCCGACCATCATCTTATGAAATCGAGCATCTGGGTTAAACAAATGCGAAAACGTTATCTGAATGACAAACGACTACCTACCGAAGACTCAAGTATACTGCACACATCACAAGTTCACAACAACAATCATATCAATCTCTCCACTACGTCACCTACAAAATTTCCTACAAAAATCCAATTTCGATCTTCTCGGAAGACAGAAAAAGAAATCTTTCCGGAGAATTACTTCCCAAGGTCGCTTTTACGAATTCACTTTCCGCGACGTAATCCAATTACCCGGTTTATACATTTACCAACAAAAAAAAAAAAAAAAAGATACCACCAAGAATGGAAATATCAATGAACCGCGAAATCCTCTTTGATTCGCGTTTAATATCCGTTTTCAAGAGTCATTTAGGTGTGTTTTTTCAATATAAACCACATTGCGTATGCGGGGCGAATACTCGCTCGTTATGGTGTTATTTGCCGAGTTTTTTTTTTTTTTTTTTTTTAATTCATCACCGACAATTGTTCATCCGTGAAAAGTAAATTGAATAATAGCGGATTAGATTACAAGCGGAGATTATTTCTTGAGATGAATCGCGATCGCGATGAACGAAATAAAGATGATGCTCAAATGAAAAATTTTCAAGAGTAAAATAATCTGCGTAAAGCGAGACAAAATTATGAAATCATTTGGGATGACTTTGAACACATGGGTTGACTTTGAAAAGTAGTTCCGAAATTAGTAAAAAAATTGATCCACAGCTTTAAAAATTTTTTTTTGAAAAAATCCTCCAAAAAATACTCTAAAAATGATCTTTAAATTTCTTTAGCCAATAAATAATTAAAACTGAGCCCCTTGTTCGAAGTCACCCCGTGCTTTCAAAGTTGCCCCGCTCTCATACCGATAATAATCTACGAGTAGATAACAAAACCGCATTTCAAGAAGAGTTGATATAAATAATTTTACTGTTCTTTAATGAAAAACTTACTTCTTGTGTTTTTATTCTAGTAAAAAAATTCAAGAAATTTCAATTTTTCGAATTTTTCTGAAAGCTTTTTCAACTTGTCAGAACGTAAATTACTTATAATTACCTGTATTTACCGGTAAATCACCCGCAATTACCTGGATATACTGTGTTATTACCTGTATTCACCAGTAATTGACTGCATTTGCCGGTAAATTAACTATAATTACCGGTATTCGCCGGTAAATTACCCGTAGTTACATGTATTTACTGGTAAATTACTCATAATTACTCGTAATCACTGGTAAAATGTCTGTTAATTACCCATTTCTGCCTTTTTTTGGCATTTCAGATATTTTTTCAATCTCACAAGCTAAAAAATTTTTTGATAATTATTCAAGTTGGCTAAATTATTGAAAATTCTTCAGAATTTGTTACTATCTTTCCTATATTTCAAAGTATTTGATTGAGAATTTCTTCAACCACAGCTGCTTCAATGTTCTTTTCAATTTTGATCGTTTAGATTTCCAACTTTTCCATTGTATATTTAACGCAATTTCAATCAAACGGTACGAGCTTTTCAGAAAACAGGAAAGTGGCTCGTACGGAGATCAGGGCGTTGAAAAAACACCAAGGCTTGTCTTTTTGGCCTTTTACATGAAAACACAAAGATTAATACCTTCGATAGCCTTTTTGAAATGAAATCCCATCGCGAGCTAAGTAAGGCAAAATGTCCATAATTTCAATCAACATTCTTAATCGAACTTAAAACGTCGTTTTTCTTCGAATCTCGAACCCAGATAACTTCAAAATCATCCACCATGTCCGAGCATTTCACCTATTGACACTTCATATCTTACCCTTCAAAGCAGGTGCACCGGTGCAACCATCAAGCTGCAGAATGACTTCTGAGTGGAACAAAAGCCTTAAGATATTCGAGATACCGAATACCCAAACAAGATGCGAATCTTAGCTCGTGATCACGACCTGATAATTTTAGCAGTCACCGGTATGACCGGTGTAAAAGAACACGTCCTAATAACGTGACTTTTTTCAAATGACAAGAGTACCTACGTATTCAATTAACCAACACAGCCATTGTTACAATTGCCCCACGTGAAGAAGCAACCAAGACAAGCCACGTCACATTACCATTTAATCGTTGGTTTCCACGTGATCGAGACACTTGGATTGTACAAATAACGGTCATTAAGGTTACTCGAAAACAACAGAGGCAACGCGAAAAAGCTCCATTTTGGGTAATTACCTAACAATGACGTAATTGACGATTGTTCGACATCCTCGCTATGTACGTATTTCGGTCATCCGGCGATAATTGATAAAACCACAAGTAGGCAACTTACATAATGCTACCTCCTCGATAGAAGCCACAGTGAAAGTCTAATCGACGCGATTATTAAAACAAAAGCGCGCCTATGTAAACAAAAACCTGGTAAAATTGCGCGTTCATCTTCCATGGCAAACCTTCCGTCTACGAATCTCAACCACGTGGTCATCATCTCTTTTCCCGGTTACCTCCGGCAGATCGATACGGCATGGTGCGGACATCGGAGGCCAATTTCACCGCGATATCGAACCGTGAAATACGATATAACGCTACTTGGGCGAAAACGACATCACGTCGGATTACCATTACACAATTGGTATTTCTCGCTTTTAACCCGACCATGTATTTCCGAGTATGAACGGGTAGCGTATACCGAGAGAAAATCTCCTTTCGCGATCATATCCGTCTTAATCGAAGAAAACGTTGTCATCGAGGATACCATTCAATGGCAATTGTTCCCTCTGTCGTAATGGTACGTTTATATAACTCGCTCTTCGAACATCACCATTGTGTTTGACGATCTACCATCAATATCCCAATGATAATTAAGCCATACAATAGAAATTGCCATAATGATATTCCCAGCCATCGATGGATCTTTCTGCATATCGCAATTCTTCCTTTGCTACGAGATTCGCTCCAACGATATCGTACCGTTCAAGTTGAAGGTCATGGATAACGGGGTCATCGGGAGGTCGTTGAAAGACAACGCATAAAAACGCCCAACAACTGTTATCGATGTTGATGGCCTTTTGCCAAATACTATCGTCGAGTGCTTGGTTGGCTCAACGTAGTGGCAAAGCCTGTTGTCGATGCTCGACATGGTTCTTCAATCATCCTCTATCACAATGAAGATCAATAAGAGTATCGAAAGGGGTTCTCCATTACGGAGATCTGCGGCCATTGAAAAATTCATCGGTTGTGGAATTCCCATTAATGCAATTTGAAGTTGTCAATCATCGTATTTTATTTTGATCACAAACAGGAGTTCATCAACTGATAAGGAGCTTAATCGGGGACATATACGGGACAATTTTTCAACTGCTTGACTCAACAGGGACATTTGAAAAGAGCCAATTTTGATTTAACATCAATATTTCAAAAGTACTCGTCTAGAACTTTAAAACAATATGTCACATGACCACTTTCTATTTTTACCCCTATATACGAATTTGAAACGTCTCGCGGATGTTTTAGAGGGTGAAATCATCGAAATCAAAAGTAGTCGTGTGAGGTATCGATTGCTCGACCAATTTTGGTCGCTGACTCGTGACTCCAAATACGATGTTATTTTTGAGATTTAACTCATAGGAAGTTTCAAAATGCATCTCGTAATGGTTTAAATGCAGAATTCCAGACTTTCGAAGCTTTTATTTCAATTAAATATCGACATTTGAAATGCACTCGTCAAGAGCTTCAAAATGACATGTAACATGCCTACTTTTCATTTTCACCCCTTTTGGAAGCCTACCGCGGATGTTTTAGGGGATGAAATCATCGAAATGAAAAGTAGTCGTGTGGGGTGTCGATTGCTGACTAATTTCGGTCACTAATCCGAAATAAGACATTATTTTCAAGATTCAGTCCATAGGAAGTCTCAAAATATTTTTATAAATCAGAATATCGAATGCGATGTCGTTTCAGACGCGAATTTGAATTAGATATCAATTTATTTTCGAGTAAAAAAAATCAAATTTAACCCTATCTCGGTAAACTTACGGGTTTAAATTCAATTTAAAAAAAAAACCTATTTCATCAAGTTCCAGTATAATATTAATCTCTAAAAATACTAAAAATTCGTTGAGGGTTTCACTTTCTCGCGGGCATTCTTTACATTACGTCACCGCCTCACTGGCCATTCGCCTTTAATAAAGTAATTTCTGAGACTGGCGTAATAAATTCAACAACACTCCCTCTTCGATCAAAACATTTACATCTCTGCTATTTCAAACCGAACCGAAATCAAACGAACGTAAAAAATATATATACCTAGAGTCGAATTCGCATTCACTTGGGAAGTTATTCGTTTGCTGATTTTTCCACCTATAATTCGCATCCGGAAACGAATTAATATCCCGTCAGAAAATCACCAGACACAACAAACGAATAAAAATCTCCCAAAAAGTACACTTTTTCTTCATCATTAAAAAAAAACAAAAAAAAAATGTGTGTGAACGTGTAACAGTTATATAAAATATTATCATACTTCAGGAAAATCAGTGCAACATAACGACACAATAAAAAATCAAATATTCGCTTCCTTTTTCATAAGTATTCGCCTTATCCTGGGTATAATAAGAATTAGAGCAGAATTCGTTTAAAATTAATTAAAACATCTGAATTTTCGTAAGTCGTAAAAAAATATTTAATAAAACTCCTATTTGCATGAAATTCCCAGTCTGATGAAAAGATTTTATTGAAGAAAGAGGAGAAAGAACGTACGTAGACGTACATACTACATATACATACATGGACATACCCACAGAGCATTCGATGACAGACTCTAGTCTCAGTGCTCATGTTTTGTAATTTTAGCAACATATCTACACAAATTTATCAATACTTCAACACAATGATCATCTACAAAACGCTAACACTTATCAGATGCCGCAAAGCATACCCGCCAATCGAACCATAATCCGTCACGAATTAGTCCAGGGTTACTCAACGTCAACAATACGTCGACACGTCTAAAAATCAGATCACTTAACCACTCAATCACCTCGATTGATTGTCGCAGATAAAATCTTTTAGCAGAAAATCCCCCACGGTCACGAGCCCTCTTATCAGATCACAACACCAATCCATTACCTCAAACCTCGTGTCTTTGCCCTATACGCCAAACATCCACCTTCCGGAATGTCTCATTTTGTTTTCGGCCAACAGCACCTTGATGACGTAATCACTGGACAGTTCACAAAGGCCTCCGGACCAAGTAGTCACGTTCGAAATGCACGACCGCGCTTTGATAAAATTACCAACATATCCGCGATCACCTTCTGCGGACTTTCTTATTAATTATAATTTTTTCCATTTTAAATACCACCGCCGCTCTAATAAATATTAATGATATCGCCGCTTCATTTGCCTCATTATGGTCACACTGCGATTCGTTCGCTTAATTTCTCACACACGCAATCTCCGCGACCACATAAAATGGCCGTTTAAAGCCCGCAAACCGTCATTTTCCTGTTTCGGTGCGTTGATCGCGCAACAGAAAATGTTCGCTAGAAAAACATCGCCATTTAAGAGCCTAATAAACGCATCCAAGCTCTGTATTTAATTCCGCCGTCGGTCGCCATCTACGCTGCAACTATTCTTACATACGACTTAATTACGAATATCCGGCACACGTTCGATTAAAATAGTATATCCTCTGTCGAGATTTTGGCGCAGTCTGCGTGACCATACGACAAACATCAAACACGATGTTATTACCCGCTGAGTAGGTACTGTTGTGTGTTTAATTTTTTTATATACCGTACGAGGAGAAAAGTTGATTTTTTTGCCACTGCGACGCATTAAACACATCTCGTCGCTTTCCTGCTTTCTCGGCGACCAACGTCCTGATAACTTTGTTTAGGTATTCAGAAAAATATCGCAATATTCGTACGAGTTGTCGTTTAGCATGTTACATTTTGCTTAAAAAGTGACCGATTTTGCAAATGATGGGCGATTTCGGTCCGTCAGAATAATTTTAACGATTTACATGATTTTTGGACTATTTTATCGAGTAGGCTACACTTGATAATCTAGTTCACGTCATCCAATTTCTTACCTCGACTAAGACAATTTTATAATTTACGATCGATTAATTATTTTTTTATTTTTTTCAAATCGTTGAAAGCAATTTTATCCTCTTTGAATTGAATTAAATCACCGAATATTTTCCTCAATGTTTAAAGGTCATATCGTATTAATAATGTCACGAGTTCGATTTTCTTAAAAAATTACATCGATAAGATTTGTTTGAGAAAGAAGAGAGGGGAAGAGAGGATCATGATACTTTTTTGCTAAAATTTTTATTCAATGTGATGACTTTTACCACCACTTATGTGATGAAGAATCCGAAGGTGGAGATGGGAGATGCAACCGAAATAAATTTGATCTACGGAATCACCCAAATGATAGAAAATTCTCCCAAAAGGAAAAATTTGTAAAATAAATTATTTAAAAAATTTACGCGATAAATGTTCGGTGGTCAATTGATTTTATTGTATCGCTGCTCAAAAAGAATTATTTTCGAATTTTGGTCATTTTTTCATTTTTTGAGTATTCCTCAGATTATGTTTTGGTCATTTGTCAGTTTTTTTTTTACTATTAATTTTTTGATCATTTTCAACTAATTTTTGACTTTTTTTTTTAGATTTTGCGGTAATTTTTTAAATATATTTTCTTTGTTTACAATTCTCAGGTTATTTTTTGGTTATTTATTTGTCATTTTTTGACTATTTTCCTTTAGTTTTTATGGTTCTAATTTTTTATTTTAGATATTTCTAGCTATTTTCTTTAGTTATTTTTCATTTTTTAACAACATATTAATTTTTTAGATTACTTTTTGGCCGTTCATCAGTTATTTTTTGACTATTTTTCTTCGCTTTTTGTGGTTCTTATATCTTCGCCATTGAAACTGTTTTCCTCAGCTTATCTATTGAAGACGAAAAATCGTTCGTTATTTTTATTAATAAAATTACATTATTTGACTTGCTTCGACAAAAATTTTCATTTTTTAGCTGCATAATATAATTTTAATCAATTTGCATGAAATGTCAAGACGATTTAGCAAACTTCGAAATTTTTTAATAATTTTGGTCTATGAGATTAGCTTTTTACAAATTTGATGATAAATTTTAACAAGTTTCAGATCTTTTTTTAACACATTCTCGTTAATTCAATCAATTTCTAAATAACTCAATTCAATATTAAACCAGAGAATTTCGATTTCCATATCAATACGAGTAGGCCTACATGATCTCGGTTACGACCAATCGCTCCGACACTAACCACCTCCATACGTGATCAGCTCCACAACATTCCAGCACTTCCTAAAAACTGGACTCTCGCTTATAAAAACACCTACCTACACATACATTGCAAAGGAAACCGAAAGCCGGCATTACATTTGTACTTCCCTCGGACGGAAGTCTTTGGCAGGATAATCGTATAAAATATAGGTTTCGAATAGGAAACCAACACACGGATTATAATCCGTTCAACGAGTATAATTTCACTTTTAACTCAAGTTCACATCCGATCACAGATCGAGTCGGTAAACAAGAAAGTGACTGGTGGGTATAACGTTTCCACGAGATTATATCTGCTAAGTAGTAGACACTCGTACCCACATAGACACTAGACACCATCCGTAATATCGTCTCGTCGTGTTGCAACCTTCGGCGTAGGTATACTTATTTTTAAATTATCGAATTGAATTACACGCGGATGTACATACGCGTATATTTTAATCGAATTTCTAAGAGTCGACGTTGGTAATGAAATTTATTCGATGATTTCACGATTTCGCGAGGTCACCGCTTCGGGGCGTTGATTCAAATATGAGAAAATTTGGCGAAATTTTTTCCTTAATCACGCGGATTACTTTTGCGAAACATCTTTACTAGGCCTAAATTAGCATACTCGATGAAGTCAGCGTGATTAATTCGTAGAATTTTACGCGTAATTTATATAACCTCTTTTGAAATAATTAAAAACGTTGCTCTATTTTAGGATTCAAATCGCCGCCGCTGATCTATGCACGTGAAACCCAGACACACATCATCTGTCATCTGTCGTCGCAAATCAGCTTATGTAATATCGTCATCGATCACAATAAGATTAACGACAGCGTTGTAATCGGTAGTTCATTATTTTACACCGAATCGTCGATATTATCCAAATTACCGAAAAGCGTTATACGTAAGAAAGTAACCCGAGGAAAAAAAAACATCCTTCGTAATTAGCTACGTAATTTGCGAACTTCGTAGATCGTAAAATACTCGAGAAATCGACATCGTATACCCCCCAACGACAAAACTGCATTCATTCATCCATCCATCGATCAAAACGACTGGAATTTCAGCCAATGGAGGCGTACTTTCACTCGGACACTTCCAAGTACACTTACACACATATCAAGAAACCGTACTCTTTACCAATACCACACTTCGTAAATTCGACGAAATTTTTTCCACCATTTCAGGCAACATTCGAATCTCAACCAACGAAAGAAAAATCAGGTGACGTGAAATCCTCGATGAAACGAGTATTGTCATATTCAACAGATCGCGTTAAACCTACATAGATAAAGAAATGAGTATACGAGAAGATACCGTATCTTGTGCTCGTACACCGCATCCATCACAGATTTCCGATAAAAAATATACCATTTCGCATTTCTAACTCGTAAATATCATCTTACTTCGACAAGTTTCCACCATTTGGATTGCAGTGTTTTATTCGAAAGAAAGCACTGTTTGATGAAAAAGTGGTTTTACGTTTAAGAAATATTTACGCGTCGAAAAAAACTACACAAAAATTTAATTAAATTATTCGTATTTTAATTTTTTTTTTTCATTAATTACGAATTTTTTTCACGCTTGTTGCGTCCGGTATTAAATAGTATGGCGGCAACAAATTTCTTAATTTCACTCGTTTCGTTTAGCTAATCACTTGGAATTTTTTCATATTTTTTTATACATTTTTTTTTCTCGTTTTCGTTTTTATTGTATTTTTACATTTTTTTTTTAATTATTAAATCAATCCTACAAATGTTTAATTTTTCAAATTATCAAGTTGTTTTTATTTTTTTAATTTAATTAATTTATTTATAGTTTGGCAGTTCTTTAAAAATACATTGAGCGAAAAATTCGTTTACTCATCTTTGGAATTGAAAAGTCTTTCTAATCGGTTTTTGACCAAAATTCGACTTTCATTTTAAAATTTACAAAAAAAAGTAAATGAAAAACATCTAAATCAAAAACGTTATTTTAAGCACGAAAAAACTGAAACAGAAACAGAAAAAAATGTTCAATCACATATTTTTGTATTTCCCCCCCCCCTCGTAGGAATAGAAGAACATTTGCGGGAGAAGAGGTGGGGAAGGTAGCAGAATAAGATCAGAATCGCACCAGCTTTAAACAAGTAATATTAATGAAAAATTCATTTTATTCGATAATTGGCGAAAATTTTCAAGTAATTCATCTTTTTGACGCTGAATGCAATTTTTGAAATTATTAATTAAAAATTTTCAGATTTCTATCATCTTCAGATTTTTCTTTTTTGATTTTACGAACGAAACTGAAGATGCTCGAAAGAGCGAAACGTTCGTATGTAATTAATAAATCGTGAATATAGAATATTTCTATTTTTTTTTCTAAATATTCATGGCATCGTATGAATCACGGAGGCAACTAGTGCAAAAAACCGAAAAAACTAACAAATTTTAATAATGCTACATGCCGAAATTTTTGATTTTTAACGCTGCAATCGTCATTTCAATAAACTTTCCTCGTAAAAAATTTTTTGGAAAACAATCAAAAATATTGAACTTTTCGCTGGAAAATTATCAAAATGAAAATAAAATAAAACCAAGATAAAATTCATTATAACGAATTTTTGAACCGTCGAACTTACACAAAAGTTCATTAATTTCTAACAGGAGCTCTCACCCTTGAAAACCAAATTCTATCACATCAAATTTAAATGCTCAATCAGTTCAAAATTTCAACAAGCATCAATTTGAAGAATACATTCGCGTAAATTACCACTTCAAACGAGCCCAAATGCCCTTCGACCTTCATTCTAACACGCACCCGAGCCAACACCTAACTCGCCAAACATTTAAACACGTGAGATGCAAGATGCACCACGAACAAATTCTATTACACTTTAACCCGAGCTGACCTCATCGTTTTGAGTTCAAGTCGTTGCCACAGCTTCGAAATAAATCACCAAACGATGCATATCTCATTTTACTACTTAATTAAAATTTACGCTGTTTTCGAACGCGTTTACGTTATTAATTTTTGAGACATGGCGAAAATTACAACGGCCTGTATACAAAATTAAACATCTCATTCATAATTTTATCACTATTAATATTATAATACGAGTATTAGGATGAAAGTTACCGACGAATTTCTAAATTCATGTCATGAACCAGCCACGCTCGTAATTTCTCTCGTCGTAAAGCAATTTTACGCTAACTTCTACGAAGGTTAACATTATGAGAAAAGTCACTTTTTATCGCGATACCAAACTACGAGTATGTGTGCGTTCACGTTCAAATTTAACTAGATAAATCTGTAACCTATGCACGCGCGTAACCGTCGTATACTACATAGTACATACGTATTACGAGTATATCTATTGTTTGAGACGATGGCACTGACCTTTTAGAATTTTTTTCGCCGTTGACGAATCACTAAGCCGATACCTGGGCCTGGGCCTGGGCTGTATTTACGATGCGAAATTAAAAAATCAACACACCTAAATTTCATTAATTATCCATCTTCTTTGAAGTCGACAAAAAGTCACTGAACTCCATTCGCGACATCTTCGTAAATATTTACATACCTAAACGAAACCTAAAATGGTCAACTTCCAGGAGGTCTTCTCATACGAAAAAATTAATCGTATTCTGTAACGAAATATGTACAGTAAATCAACCTTTCCAAGTTTCATATTTTTTTGCCAATTCTGCGATATTTAAACATTACGAGTACGTCAATTCGTTTAATTAATCGCCGCTATTTTAAGAAAATTTCGTCAGATTTTTTTTCGTCGTTGATATGATATTTTTTATTCTCTACTCATGAATATGCAACGTAAATTGAATTAATTTTCGATTAAACGAAATCTTTTTCATAGATTTCTCATGCAAACCGCAACAAGTTAGAACTTGTCGATTAGGTCGGTGATCACAATGATGAGGCAAGATATGCACGGGAACGATTAAAATATTTAATTTCAAAATTTTTTCAATTTTGTGGAAGTGTGCTATTTTTTTCCTCGTCAGTCTGAACAATTTTTAAGTTTTTTTTTCTACTAATTACTCGTATATCGGTCGTTTTAGTCAAATCTATGTGGACGCTCGTACTTGGGAGGTCATCAGTTATTCCGGAAAATTCCATATTAAATGACTCAAGACGTCCGAATGGATAGTCTGACATCAACAATAAAACCTTTCAATATTATGTTGAAGGGATCTTTCAGTATGATTTTTCATAAAGATCATTTTTTAACTATCATCTACACTAAAACAATTTTGCACTTTTTTTTTCAAAACCGTCACAAAAAACATTTGAACCTCGCAACTAATAAATTTTGATTAAACATTAAAACATTGTCATAATTGCGTACTTCATGAAATGAAAAAAAAATCCTAAAACACTCAAACATCTCCATCCACAGGAACATACCAACATCAAGAATTACTACCAACCCACGCGCACACACACATACCAGGAGATGCCGAGGCAACCACCACGAATAAGCAAGCCGACTTTGCCACCGAATTCCACAACTCCAGTCACGACTGCAGGACTACAATCGTTTCTATTTCAACGGCGTTTCCATCCACTTAGGATTAGGTGCAACAAATTAATAACGCATTAGCTCTCCGCCACAATTACTCGCATGCTCCACATACAGATACAGCACACGATTAGAAGTGAAATTACTCGCACAGATCGACGTCAATACGCGTCAAGGTTTCTCAACACGCGTCTCTGGACATTGGCGCGACTCTTTTCACACCTCCTGATCGACAATCCACAATGTACGTATTTCCTGACCGCGACTTTTTACACGATCGAACCCTTCCTTCCAGGCTTATCGCACAACACGCGTCCATGCCAATATTGGTCAATGCCGTAAAACGCACGCGATACCACCAAAACGCCACGTTCGTGAATTTTCAAATTTCCACAACTCCGTTAATGCCCAGTTGCCCACATCCCAGGCACTTTCTACTCGGCGAGCTTTAAACGTAAAATAGCAAAACATCGAACTAGCGCCCATATATTACAAGTGAAAGCTGTTATGTTAATCATAGTTATAACAGACCTTGAAAGTTACGAGTTTTGAACCGAAATAAATTACGCGCGTTAACGGGATTACTCGATTCTGGACGCATTACGTAATCGAATACGCAAATAAAACATTTCCAGTGCGTAGGTATTCTCTCTCGTCAGCTGCGTGGCCCTCGATGTCATTGAAATACACGCTCCACGTATAAGTACACCTTCGGTTTACTGATGATTTTAATTGTATCGCAACTTCGGCAACGACACCGAACTAATCTCAATTAGAATTTACATCGGTTTTTTGTCTACGTAAACAAAGGTGGTATCTATTTATGGATTTTTATGAGGGTTTATATCTACACCAGAAGAGAACCGCGACGTAATCTTGACTACGCGGATGATCAATAATCAACTCGTAGTCTCGTACCTAGACCTACGTACAGTACACATATGTACGAGTAAAAAGGTACTTGGTAACTGTACATTTCATCAGGCCAAATTACCAGTTTCGTAATGTACATGTAACGAGAAAAAATACGCTAATTTGGTCTCTAATAATCCTCATTTTTACTCATTTTTACTCATTTTTACTCTTACATGTAGGTAAACATTTCACGATTTCTTCCGTCTGATTAATTCTTTCGTTAGATTAAAATACCTAAGACTTCGTAACCGAGTAAAAAAACCAATGAGGAAGTTGAAAACAAGCCAAAATGTGAGGCGGATGTTTTCAAATGAAAATAATCTGTTCCTAGAAACAGGGGCGAGTTCTGGGTTTTTGCTGCCCTCGAAGGCTTTTTGATGTTCACCTCCACCCCAACCCTGGATCTTAGATAACGATTCATCATTAATTTTCAAAAACATCGCTCAACTTGTCTTCCATCCTTAGAAATTCATTAAAATCACAATATATTTTGCTTAAAGCAGAACCGAAGTTATACAAGTAGTTCAAATTTGATGAAAAATTCACTTAACAATTCTCAAAAGTTGTCGAAATTTCGATTAAATTAATTGAAATCGCTTAAAATTACACGAAATTGTCAAAATTCTGTTAAAATCATACAAAGTTGTTCAATATTTGCTCAAAATAACATAAAAACTGTTAAGATGTTTTTAAAGTTGATTACATTTGGCTCAAAATTGCACAAAAGTTGCACAAAACGATTAAATTACTGAAAAATTTGGTTTGAAAGCAATCAAAATTCTGTTAAAATAGAGTATAACTGATTAAAATTTGTTTAAAATCGCTTAAAATTGTCAAAATGTTAAAATCGTTTAACGTTGTCCGATATTTCCTCAAAATTGCGTAAGAACCGTCGAAATGTTATTTAAAAAAATTTTAAACCGGTCATAACTGGATTAGAGTTGTGAAAAATTGTCAAAATGAAGTTAACATTGTTCAATATTATTGATCAAAATTGCAAAAAAATTGTGGAAGTGTTGTTAAACTAGTTTAGAATTGATCAAAATGTATTTAGAATTGCTTAAAATAACGCAAAATTGTCAAAATATTATTAAAATTGTTCAGAGTGATTCATTTTTAACAACATTTTAACAGTTTCATGCAATTTTTAAACAAATTCTAATCAATTCTGAACTATTTCAACAACATTTTAACGGTTTTTATGAAGTTTTGAGCAAATATTGAACAATTCTACACTATTTTAATAACATTTTGATGGTATTTGCAATTTTAAACAAGTTTTTCATCGATTTAATCGTTTTACACAACTTTTGTGCAATTTTGAGGAAATATCTAACAACTGTAATCAATTTTAGCAGTTTTTATGCGATTTTGAGCAGATTTTGAACAATTTTAACCGAATAAACAAATCTTGACTATTTTAACGTTTTCATAGTTTTTTTGCAATTTTAACTAAATTTTTCATTAATTGTATTGTTTCGTACAAATCTTATGCAAGTTTGAGCGAATATTGAACTACATACTTTAATCAATTTTAACAGCGTTTCAACACTTTTTATAAAATTGTGCGAATGTTGAGCTATTTTGAACTATCATAGCAACATTTTGATAGTTTCGTTGTAATTTTACCTAAATTTCTCATCAATTTAACCATTTTGCACAACTTTTGTGCAATTTTAAGCAGATATTAATCAAGTTTAATCAATTTCAACAACATTTTTGCAATTTTGCGTAATTTTAAGCAATTTTAGACAAATTTTGATTGATTTTAAACTGCTTTAACAGTATTAATAATGTTAAAATAGGTAGTTCATCGTGTTTGATATGCGTAATCTAGTTTTTTATTACCTTTCCTTCATTCTTTTTATTGCCTTTGTAACATTCTTGATGACATATTTTTCTCATTTAATATCCTTTTTGCGGCGCTTTTCGATAATTTTTCTAAAATGTCTCGGTTCTTTGTTGTTGGTACAAAAAATCCAAGCCTATCAATTTTGAAATAATTTGCGCTAATAATAGACTTTTTCTCGATAGCACAATTTCCACGCATTCCTCCAGCCATCTAAAAATCATTATACCTAATTCATTTCCTGCATTTCGTTCACGTTGCATTTGTGCAATATAATGGAATCTAGTTCTTGTTCCGGTACCTCGCACAAAAGAGTAGACAAATTTCACAAAAATTTCGATATCGTAATCTTCATCTGGACACGTACAACTCCGAGACATCCACCCACGACCAGTATTTCATCCACATCCAACTTCGCAGATTAGGTAAACAAATCACATTTACGTGACTTAACTTTACGGTACGAAATACGATCGAGTTTTACATCATGCCACACTTCCATTTCCTTCATCACTCTCGACATCGACCGCAAACGTCAAATTAAACATAGTCATGATAGCTTGTGTAATCGCCTCCGTCGACTGACTACGAGTAAAATTCGAAAAACTATATTCCGTCGTCGCTTGCCACATTCGAACTCCTACTTAAATCTGCACGCTAAAAACTCAAATTCGGCAACCACTAAAACTCCTATTGGCGTATTTCGAAACATTTAGGCCTACTTTCATCGATGCAAGCTTTCGAACATATAAAGTGAAATTACAAGATACGATCGGTATGGATATGGACATAATGATTCATACGTACATTCCATGCTTATGAATCGTTATTTTATTGCTCGCGATTAATCAACCTTCCAGCGAAGACCTTACTATATTTCCAAATCCGCCATTAATCTATATGGCCTTTTAAATCATCTCTATTTTGAAATGTTCAATCATAATCCTCGCAGCTTTCCACAAAACCATTACGGAGGGGAAAAACGTGAATTTTGCAAGATTTTTACGCTTTTCATTGACATTTTAATCAACGGTTTCGATACCGATTGAAATTCGTTTCATTATGGACATTGGAAAACTTATACTTTCTAGCTTGCAATTACTCTCCGAAATTATACCTCGCTCGGTCATTACTTCCGAACGTGATCGACGAATAATTCAAGCGGCCGCGAAATCCTAAAACGAAAATTCGTTTCGTGTAAAAAAAAAAAAAAAACAATGTATCCGAGTAAGCAAAAAATCGGGTCATATCGAATAGAAATTCATCACGATTAAATATTTACATATTTCGTGAGAATATTTTCTATTTCGTCTTCCAACACAGAGTCTGAAAACTTTTACAAGCTTCATGTTCGCGACACCGGACGTCTGTGGAAAAAACTCGAAAGAGTATTTAGCCATTCCGAAGATAAATGATCTCCGTGGAAACGAGCTATTTACACGTCTATGGCGCTTTTAATTTCAAGGTCAACGTTTGTGGTCTGTGAACCGCGAACGTCTTTAATTGTTCAATTACACTGCAACGAGATTACAAAATTCCGATGCAGCGGCGTCTGTGGTAACGAGCCAGTCACGAGGAGGAAGTCGCATGATAGATTAATTTTCAATCAAACCAACACGAATCACAACCGGAGCACATACTTTCAACGCCTATTTAACCTTCACCCTAGACAGAGTTAGCATACGTAATCGGTCATCGAGAGCGCCACTTTTGGAAAATCCGATGCCTCAATTCCCAAGTTATGCATAAGCCCGGCTTACATTTCTACGACGAAAATCCTCAACCAAGGTTCGTAAGAAAATTCGTCTACGGACAACCTACAATCCGCAGATGTCGGGATAACCAAAAAGAGAAAATTCATTATACCATTAACCTATAATTTACACACTTGGTGAGCACCTCCTTTGCACTTTGTGACGACCGAGGCTTTTTAAATATGGAAATTACCGCTACACCGCGTTATCGATATGGATACACGTGAAATTATCTCGGTGTGGCGCTTCCTACTCGTGTACATCCGTGTAACACTGAAAGAATTCCAAGTACTATGTCATGTGCTTTGTTCAACATGTTGTTCAGCCTTTCTTTCTTCGCTATCTTTTGAGGATGTATCGTGACACGTGTCAGAGCCTCAGAGGTAAGGTACATTTTACTAGGAGCTTTCTATTTCTAGTCTGCATTATTTGTGTTTGTTACAGATTGGAAAAAACCAAAGAAAAAGTTGCAATTTCATAATACGAGTACTACACACATCCGCAGTTCCGCACCGAGTCGGAAGTTCGAACTGACCATCAGTCAAGGTTTTCGACTGTAAGTAAACAATAAAAAGAGGTGGGAGGGATGCGAAATAACCGTGAGGCCAATAGTCGAACCCCTCTCAAGGGATTGGTCACGTGATAAGCATCCGAAAAGGTCACTGCCCTTCGCTTGAGGTTATTCCTTCACATACGAGTGTGTAAAATAACACATTACAGGTCAAACGATCTGTCGTGTGACCTGTAATGTGTGGAGACAAAGGAGTATTCTCCACATCAAAATCCGCAAATTGATTATGAAATGATGAACGATTCCAAAATTTAAACCAATACAAAATTTCTTTTAGAATATGAATAATTTGCATTTTATTTGAGGACGACAAAATAAGACTTAATTTCATAAGAATAAGAATCTTAAAAAATTAAAAAAAAATAAATTTTTGTCATTTTCAATCGAGACAAATTGATAATGCGGGGCAGGCAACCGAAAAAATTGGGAAAAATTGAACATATCAGTATTGACAATAAAAACATTTTTACAGATAAAAATAAATTTTTAGAGAATTTTTTTCCAAGAAAAAACAAAAAACACAAATAAAGCCAAAATTATACGTATCAATTTTACTTCGTAATTTGTTTTAATTTTCATTCATAATTCGTTTAATTCTTTTTTCATTAAAATTTTTCATTAAATTGAATAAAACGTTTGAAAAGTGCCAGAATTCAAAATCAAAATTAGTACGAAACCATTGTAGGTCGATGAAAAATTCGAATGATTTGGCCAAAGTTGAATCTCAGCATAATGCTATAAATAAAAATGTACCGATACTCGAATTACACCCAAATTGGTAACACATTAAATTTAACCCACACTCCACCCAATAGGAACTGATTATGTAAATTGTTATTTTAAAATTTCATGCGAATTGTACTAAATAAAGATCCATTTCAACATCTTTCAATCTTTTTAAAACAAAAGGGTTTTTTGGCTGAAGCACAGAACTGGTGTTGGCACTGAGAGGAAGAGGAGCAGAGGGATTCCTGAAGGAAAATTACACAATACTGTAAAAAAATCCCAACAAATTATAAAAATTGTGCAATTTTCTAATAAAATATTTAAAAAAATTGCCTTTCACTCACTCGAGAAATTCTTTTTTTTTCATTTTTTTAAATTTTTCAAAAATTTGAACATTATTAAAAAAAATTGAAAAAGTTTTTTCCACTTCTTTCTTCTTTCCTCAAAAAATTCTGCAACCAAAAATTTCGATCTCATTACCTGCTCGAAATCCTCGTTCTAAATGTAAAGATCTACTTTAGACATTTTACTTCTTACTCCACTTTTACCGATTTTCCACAAGTTCAATTCATTTCATTTTGCAGAATTACCACATAATTACGAATTATTACCAAATTTTCGTTCAATTTTAGAATATAATTCTCATCCCCTCTCATCCCCAAAGGTTAATGACCCACCGAATCACGATTACACAATTTTAATTCATCTACACGTTTTTTATCTTTTGTCTGTAACACTCTTTCCAATCCCCTCCTCGTACTTTTTCAACTCTTCACAAATGTTTTTTTCCATTTTATAATAAATCATTTAAAAATAAAAACAAACAATAGAACTCTCCTCTCCTCGACTATTCAACAATCGAGCAATACATTATTGATAAATCAGTGCTCAGACCACCTTATCGCTTCCAGACTGTTTATCGAACCTCATGAGCCGTTTTAAAATGCAAATCACGAGATAAAATTCGCGATCGCAGACAAAAAATGCAACAAACGCATAAATCAGGTTGATCCAACGTGATAATTTCAAAAGCAATTACTCGGTAATTTAAAGAGTTCCTCGAGCAAAAAATTTTTCATGTTTAAGCGATGTTACCACGATGCCCATGTAAGGTCAACTAGGTTTGGATTTTTAATGCATATAAATTTAATATTATAAAATTAATACGTATGTAATTTAAATCGTGTACTTTTTTTAAACCGTTGAGCCGTTAAAATTGCTGAAATCTTTAAATTTTTTAGGTTCACGAGACCTCGCTGAGGTTTCGTAATTTGAGTAATTATCGAGTTAGTGCCTCCGACATTTCGAATCGTGAACTCATCTCTCATCACTTAGTCAATTTTATTTTCCTTTTTTATATGAATTTATACCAAAATATTCAAACATGCGGGACCCGATTTTGATGTAACAAAAGGAAGCCCTCCTACCCTTTGCGTTGTAATTTCATGGAATTTTACAGTTTTACAGAAAAGTGTAAGTATGCAGAAAAAAGCAGTTACGTCACTTTTCTTTTCAATATTCAAAGCTTTGAAAACACGCTGAATTTTGATAAAGCCAAAAAAACCACCAAAATTGATGATTTTTTCAATTCTAAAAAAATCAAAGTAGGTAAATTACAAAAGCTGAAATTTTACATTCGTTTTCGTTATTATTCTCCAAATAAAGAACAAAATTATAATTTATAAAAGAGTCATGGTCAGGTCAGTTTTCATTTACAGGAAGGAAATCCTCCATTTTCATGTTTTCATGGAACTTCTAAAATTCCCCAAAAACTAATCGAGTGATTTGATCGTGATGAATCTCGTATTTACTCCTCTATGGGAAAATAAACCTCTCAATCCTTCAAGCCGCTTTTCAGTACTTCATCGTAATCACTCCATCATAAAATTCGCTTCCAGTTGTGAAAATTTCGTAAAAATTTCCACGTCGAAACCAACAAGAACATATCTTATGGCTCAATTCACCTCACGAAACTTTCCTCACCTTTGAATAAAGATCTTTCGTCGCCTTCATTCATGCGCATAAAATTAGTGAGAAATTCGCCGAAAATTACCCATTACCGATGAATTAATAACGTCAACGAGGAAATAATTAAAAATCGGAAACTCGTTACTTACTGGTCGTATCAGAAATTACGCAACGTCAATTTCGATCACACCATAAACAAACACGAACAATATCGAAAAAAAAAAAAGAATTAACCCGACACAATTACATAAACGTCGAGTCCGCGAAGAAAATCAAATTCAAAAATTAATGTAATTCACGGTACACGATACACATCACTTGTACAATGTACATATCCAAGACCACAACAGTCGGCGGCGATAGAAGAAAGTGCGCCGAACGCGATTCAAAGCATCCACTTGCAACCTGTTTCCGACGCTGGAGAAAGGGAAATAAGGCCTAAGTTCTCCCACAAAACGGATTGATCTTGAAAGGGTTTGGGCGCGGTGACGTCTCACAGACTATGAAAGTTTAAGGCGCGAGTTTTCGTCTTCAAGGTCGTCAACACATGGCCCACCTGCGATCGCCGCATCTTCCTTTGTGGTATTGAATTTCACTTTTCATTACCATTCCTCGATGGCTACTGCAATTAAGCGCAATTTGTCCATATTCGTAATTCGCGATCGACATCGGCGTGTCTATTATATAAAACCATTGAACGCTATCGCGTGTTTGCAGCTTCCACAGTAATCACCGATCTCATTGTGAAATTAATTACGAAGATAATCGTGCCTCGTCCAACTTCCAAGCATTCTTATGGCCACCTATTAACCATAAAGCTGAATCGCCAACACGTTTAATTTGTTTCGTTGATGAATCTATTTCTTTTCTTTTTTTTTTTTTTTTTTTTCATTATCACGAGCTCTCCTTTTTCTACGCGAAGCCCAATTCCAACCTTTTTTTCCATCGGTAAAGTTG
Source organism: Maconellicoccus hirsutus (assembly GCA_003261595.1). Classification (NCBI taxonomy): domain Eukaryota; kingdom Metazoa; phylum Arthropoda; class Insecta; order Hemiptera; family Pseudococcidae; genus Maconellicoccus; species Maconellicoccus hirsutus. The sequence continues at coordinate 30,679 of QBDW01005141.1, read as the reverse complement.
TAACTCTTTAACGACCTTTATAAATCATACACGTGTCTAGAAACGTACAACCTGGTATAGTAAAAAATTACAAATTCAATTAAAATAGAAAACTAATACGAGTCAGATTATCGAGTACGAACGTTCGTCGCGACGGGTTCTGGAATTTGGATAGGGGAGCTCGGGGGGAAATGTCACATTTTGCATTTATGATTTTTTTTCTCGACAACCGTTCGAGCTAGAATTATCCGGTTTGGCTCAAAATGAAGGTCTATCCTTCCTCTATATCCCCAATTTTTTTCAGACTTCTATCCCCATCACAAAGCCCTTTTTTTTTTATTTAAAAAAATGACCTACTTTGTGACATTTCACCCCAGCGCTGGGGTGAAATGTCACATTACCAGGGGTGAAATGTCACGGGGTTTTTAAATGCGTTAACTTTGCTTTTAATAACTTTTCGTTAAAATTCTTACTTTTAATCGTTGACAAATAGTATGATATTGTTTATAATGAGAATTAACAGGTAATTAAAAACATGTACACATGCTGAAATTTCATTTTTATTATTCGAATAAATTAATACAAAATTAAAATTTCTTCTTCAAGTTAGGTATCTAAATCTAAATCAATACCTTAGTAATAAATAACTATTGACTCAAGTTTAAAACTTTGACTAGGTAAATCAACAAATTATCACAAATTAAGAACGACTCGATTGTTTTTTAGAATATCAATAAATTAACACAAAATTAAAATTTTTTTTTCTTCAATTTTCCTAAATCAATACCTTAGTAATAAATAACGATGTAAAAAGTAACATTACCTAGCGATAGAAACATTTTATTAGTGTGACATTTCGCCCCAATAATTTTGTGACATTTCGCCCCCGAAATTTTTTTCACGTTTTTCAGATATTTATCAAAATTTTTCAGCTTAATAGAAAACATACGGGTAAATGCATTCTAGAAGTTAAATTAGGATACCTAAGGTAGTATAAAAATGCAACTTACCATTTTTTGAAATTAATTACGAATCCTTATTACCGAAAAATTCCAACACCTTCGATTTTTTTTTTGGTAAATTTTTATCACATCAAAACACATAATCACTTGTAGCTTCACCTAAACAATTCCTAAAGAGCCGGCTCTTCGGCCAAGTGAAGGTTGTATTTTTGTGTACAAGGTCCATGCATCGTCGATAGAAAGCGTCAACAACCAACGGAGTTATAAACGTTGTGACAATTCACCCCTGTGACATTTCCCCCCGAGCTCCCCTACATCAGCTCAATGAGCTTGTAAAAGAAATATTTTAGAAAGTCACCGTTAACTCGATCTCCTACGTGCATTTCCGCTCTTGTAATGATTTACACTCGGCTTACAAAATAACGCCGAACAGATGATTCATTTTTCGTCCTTGTCCAAAAAAAAAAACACCGGTATGCGTAATCGATCCATCCTTATGTGGTCGATCGAAAGGTCGTTCGGGGTTGCAGAAGGAATTTTTCGTGATTATTAGCAGTGGGGAGAGAGGTTTGGAGCTCACCTATATTTGGTCCATCGATGACGAATGACGAATTTTAAACATGAAAGAAACGATGACCTCGGAAAAGTTACCAAATGCGAAGTTCTTTCGAAAAATCAACATTTATACATATTTGAATCATTCTCATTCAAAACCCATGACGAATGGTGGAATTGCTCAAAAGATGAGGCTTTAGCACAGAATTACATTCATTTACCTACATAAAATTTGAGGCGAACTAATGAGAAATATAATTATGAAAAATTTTCAAAGCAGCAGACTCGAAGTTAATCTTTTTTTTTTGGGCTTGAGTTATATAGCAATTATGATTCCGTGACGAGGGGAAGGGGAAGAAGGGTAAAAAATTATTTATTTGGTATTTCCAGTGGAAAACTAGTATTTCTTTCAAATCAGCCATAATTTCACTGAAATCAATTGGCACCCCCTCCCCCACCATTCTCCCCCTCTTATTAACTAATAAACCGAATTTGGTATTTCAAGTACTTCCAGGTTTCAATTCAATCGTCTGGACATTTTTGACGAATTTGAATTCCGGAAAATATAAGAAATTCTTATTTAACCACAATTTACGAGAAAAAATTCAGATACTTCAAAAATCATCTTCAGTTTTTAAGGAAATGAAAGAAATACGTTGGGACCGTTTCAACTACATTTTACTCGTAGCACGATTTCCAAAATAATTAGACTTTTTTCAGGAAGGGGGTCGAAGGGATTGTCACTGGTTTGGTTTCAACACTTCACTTTAATCACAGGTTGAGGATGTTTTTTTTTTAATATTTCAATTTTTCAGCTTTTTATTTCTAAACTTAAAATAAAAATTGAAAATATCATAAAATTTAATCAAAATAGGATTAAAATATTTCCTTCAATTTTCCAATTTGATTTTCCTCGTAATTTAATTCATAAATTACCACAAGGTGAATGACTGATAACGGAGAAGGGGAAGACGTGATACATTTTTGCATTAAATGGCAAGAGCATACAGTATGTCCCAAAAAAGTCTCCAATAAGAGCATTACCAAAATTTATCGAAATTTAATTCACTCTCTTGGGGTCAAATTGATCCTTTATATTTTTCAAGGAAACTTGGAAATAATTTAACATCCAAAAAAGGGTATTTTCGCGGTTTGTTATAGCAGAAAATTTACAATTCGATGAAATGGGGGAGAAGGAGTGCCAGGGGCTTCGAAACTATGTGAAAAAAATACCATTTCTTGGCATAAATACGGTACTACGAATTATTATTACGTATTTCTAATGTTTCGTGACTTTTTATGTTTCGAGAATTGGTCAAAATTCAAAAAAATGAAGATAAGGGATTGAAATTTTCGTTCGAACTGTCATTTATTTTTTTGCTGGTTTTGGTAACTAATAATTATACTAGTTATTATGCAATGTTGAATTTTCCACAAAAAAACGGTGAAGTAAATGTTCAAAATTTTGAAAAATTATCAAAAATTTAGGAACAATTTTCCAGAATTGCCAACACGTATAATCTTTGAAATTTCAATCCTGAGAAAGCTCACTCTCGAAATCTTTTCGAATCCCATAAAACCCTTCACACCTCAAACACAACTTCAACATCGGACACCTCGCACCGTTGAGGCGTTGACCTCAACCACTCGACACTCCAGAATCACACCACTGGAAAATTCCGGCAAAATAATAAATCGGTAATATTTCGCCAAAAATACCGGTTCCGTATTATGTATTTTCATCGATAAGGTAAAAACCGATACTTACAGTTATTAATTTTACTTTTTATCAGATGAAGTCAGCGCTTCGAAAAAAATAAAATGATGCGATATATAATTAATAAAAAATACTATAACGTCGGACCCAACACCGAGCTCTAATTTAATAAATTATAAGTTAATTAAAAAATCATAATTTCAGATACTTTCACGAATTAGCGGTTGGTAATACATAAAATGAATACTTCATTATGTATTCGTTTCTTTACGGTAATGATCTTAATTACGTTTGATGCCGTTATACGTATGGTATTTTTATCTCCTTTTGTCATTTACTTGTACTGCGAGTGTGTGTAGTGTATGTTTGGAAACTTACTCCGAATCCATCAATGATGTGTGATAAACACACGTGACACCTTTCGTTTTCGTTCGTGTATAGCGGCTTCTTATACGTAGACGTACATTAATACCATTCGGATGATTATCGGTATTTTTTTAATAATTTGAAGGTTATGTGCGAGAAGATAATGTTAAACAACTTTTATTCGTGAATGAAACCGCTTACATTTAATTAGGTCCTTAAAGATGCGGCTAATTTGTAAACCGGAATATTTAAATCATGGTAACATTTTGTATGTATCTTAATCCAAAGTCCCAAAATATGACGGAGGATTTACTTTACATGTATAAAAAAAAAAAAATCATTCGAGAAGGTACATTTTATAAAATGGTAAATTTGTCTTTCCTTTATCAAAAAAAAATATACGAAGTAATCCCTTAATATACGATTATATGTGCGGAGGAGTGGAGAGGGGCTTCTATAAGTTCCACCATACGCAGAAAAAAACCCTTAAAAAATAACGTAGATAATGTAGGTATCAAAGGATCAAATTGACTCCTACTCTCTCAATCTTGAAAATAAATTCAACCACATCTTGTTTCATTTCTCGTCATTTTGACATTCGATTAATTCTTCCAATACCTGGCTTCTTTTCTAATGGAATTGGTGTTTTTTCAAATCGTATCATCGACTGTATCTAATACAACATACGAGTATCCTCCTATTCCACACTCTTTTATGATCCTTTTGAAACAATCCTTAATCAAACGTATCGATCCTTCTAAAAACCGTTTCCCATCCTTATTGTTACGAAAACCCAACGGGGGAGTTTGAGTTTGTTTATCAATAAAATCTTTCTGGTTAAGAGTTGATTACTTTTGTATCATTTCTCCATTATGTATTCTCGCTTGAGATACGTGTTGATTTAATAAATTACCCGCTCGGCGTTGGCCGCTTTAATGTGAGAAATTTCCACATTACGCAATTATAATTATCACGTTGAAAAATACACGTATAATCAGACTCGTGGTAGCCGAGCCGCCGCATATGACGATTTTTTGCGTTGATTTTGACGAATAGAAAAAACTGAAATTTTTACAATTCGCATCACCATCGATGACACTATCGGCTTATTAATACTCTCACATTTCCATACAATCGGTTCTCAGAATGATAAACCTCTTAAGACTACTTCTAGGGTCAAGTTGATTAATAGATTTTACATGTATAATACACTTGTACGAGTAAACGCAAAATTAAGACTTAAAACTTTCAAGTGCTGGCCATTAAAAACGAAAGTTACACATGGTATTGTTCGGTTCGGCGAATTTCTCTCATTTGAAAATAACCGCCTCGATTCGATATTCCAAGCATCCGATCGCTAGAATTTTCAACCCACGATAAATTAAATTTTCAGTACCTGTTTATTGACTTCGTTGTAGAATTTGAAGTTTATTATTCGCCATAAAAAAACAATGGAGGAACGCCCGCGGCTCGGCGACGAGTGTCAGTGACTTCAAAACAATGAGATGATTCGGTTCAGAATGAGGTGATTTTTATCAGTGGACTTTGCTTTTTGTAGAATGCTAATGGCGTATTAGATTATATAAGGATTGGTTCGTTCTTCTTTTTTTTTTTTTTGTATCCTATGTGCGCGAATAGTTTTGCATATTGTTTGGTGTATTACGACGGCGACGAAGACGTGTTGCGAAACGCTACATAATTGTTTGTTTATCGAGTTATAATATCAACGAGATGTACGCGAACGGAATTATCGAATAGTTTGTGTAATAAATCCACGTAACGCGGATTAGTCAACGGAATTTCTACGTCTGGTGATGGTTGTCAATGGGCGAATAATTGTTTCGCGTCCCATTCGTACATCCTGTTAACGACCTTAGCACTGTCGACGTGCGAACCGTAACTAAATACTTCGAATTTAGATAAATACGAGTTGAAGGATGCTTTGGGTAGAGTAAGTTCAAGTACTAGAAATACCGCAGAAATCTAAACACGATTCAAGAGCCATAAAGGGTGATGCAATACCAAAACAGTAACTGCCTTGACCACGACCATAGTCCATAACAAGGGAACCTTTTGGTCCGAAAGCTCATTGGGTGAAAATGACCGAAGAGGGTTGAAATTTGCAACCTGCTCAAGAGTGAACCATCATAGCCCCCTTTTCAAAACCATCATTCCGCCTATCCGTCATGCCTAAAGCACAGCAATAAAGCTAAAAAGTTTGAAGCTCTCTATGAAAATCTTCACCGCAACGGTTGATGGTTAAAAGTTACGCTAACACATGTCACTCATAACCACGGCAATGACTTATCATCATATCATGTCGTTAGACATGACACCATGGCATGTTAATATGTCACTCATGACCGCGACACGAGATCGTGTGATTAACGTTCATTATCACACGTCACCATGGCAACATCATGTCATTAGATACGTATGTTCACACGATATGATAACATGTCACTCGTGACTATGATACGTCACCAACTCACCATAACAAGGTCATGTCATCTGTGACATGTTACGATGACATGAAAATGTCACTTCAATCCTCCTGCATTGAAACCACAGCGTAAATATAGAATAGTCGCTGTTTACCTCCTATACTATTTATTCGCTCTTAAAAATTCGACAGCCACCGGGCATCTGGTCCCACGTTTGCCGGCTGGACAAAGCATTTGCACAAGCACAATCGTTACATTTGAGTCAAAAACTGAACAATTTCGACGAAAATACAAGAAAATACCATTTACTCCACCTCAAGTCATCCCTCGAAGAGTGCTTCACACCAGAGATACGTTCTCTAATCAACTCAACCCTCCTGAACACGAATCCACTATTAGTTTTTCCAACTGAGGAATAGTACTTGCGCAATCGTTACATTTGCGAGTCGAAAATCATGCAATTTTTGTGAAAATACAAAGAAAATATCACTTACCTCACTTCAAAAGGGTGTTTTTCACCGGGAGTATGTTTTCTAATTAACTCAACCTCTCTCATCGGTTTTCCTGTTGAAAGCGTAGAACTTCAGCTTGATCATTGAATTCGTCTGTCAAAAAACAAAATTACAATTTAAATTGAATACTTGAAAAATCGATATTCAAGGCTCCTCATATCACGTATGCAGGGTAATACACATTCGAGGCACTGAATACCAAATCGTCGTTGATTTTTCCAATTTTGGACGGTTAACGATTTTATAACCATTTATGATATGATATGATATACTCGTATTTAACAAAATCAACAGTGAATCGATGAATTAAAATTTTAAGACAATTTCACGCTTGGTAGTTGTTCTAAGTTTGTTTTTTGATGAAAAAATTATTTCACGGGACACTTTTCTAGCACTAGTAGCATTGAACTCTTCATCATTTAATCTATCACAATACCGGAATCTGATTGACGTCAGTTTTCTTCACGACTGAACGAACGTCGCATTTGTAGTACGTAGTACGACTGCTTTCTCTATAGTAATTTCAAAAAATTTATCGGTGTGGAAGAAATTTTCAATTTTCTGTCATTTTTTTCTTTTACATTAGCATTTTACGAGTTCCCCTTTCACTCGAAACCACCATACTCGTAATGCTTCATTTCAATTCCTCGAAAAAACGACATCCTAATAGCGTAGCATTGTGATTAATACGAGTACATAGACATACATTCAAGAATGTCTTGGAATCGTTTTGATATCTGCATAGATCAGATCAGTCAGTCTACCTCGTTTCTTTTCCAATCTCTCACAATGAAATTATGACAAACACGAGATGGGCTTACCTACTCGTACATCGGTAGTCGGTACACATATAAAATTACGCAAACCTGTAAAGTATGTCATAAAGGAATAGAAGAGACAGAGAATACCTACGAAAAGTGTGCACGACATCCTGTATCGACTCGTACGATTCTACTCGCATTATTCTAACTCACGATGACAATAATTTTCGCATCGAAAGGAAAATTAAACGTTAGGCGCGAGATGAATTATGAAAATGAAATTTTTTATAATATAATTACGATCGATTTACGTCGCGTCACATCACATCACGTTTGGGAAACGATAACGAGCGATTCATTTGAAATGGGAAATGAAAGCTTTTTCAATACCTCGTGATGTTTTGCATTTGCGTTTACGTTTCCGCGTAATGGCGCAACGGCGCGGCGGCGTTTTTAAAACGAAATACACGAATACATAATATGTATGGTCACCTGCGTACGAGTAGGCTTATATGACGATGACGTGTGTAATTGAAATAATCCTACGACTCGTGACAGTCGCGCACGCCGTCTTTTCTTTTAAAATAAGGAAGATTTGGTCAATGCAGACTGGAGAGCTCGCGGCCTGACGAAACTGGTATTACGCGTTGCATGTCCAACGTCTATGTGCGAGTTGCGACTTGCGAGTATATGGAACGTTTATGAATTTTTAGTCATCACTGATTACGTTCGATACGTTGAATGGACGCAATGCGCACCATATTCCGGTTGCGATCTTCAGATGTCCGCTTTGGTATTGGTAGTTGTAGTTAGCTACATAGTTACTAGTTACGCACGAATGCGATAAACGGATACGTTTTCACCATATCACGTGCTCGTGCTCGTGCTCGTGCTCGTAACTACTTATAGCCATGTCCAATCTTCAATGTGGTAATTAGATCTTCTTTAGCTGGTTTCTATTCAATTCCACAACCAATGGCGGAAATCTGCTATTGAAAATAAAGCCTCGCTTGTTTTCATTTTAATTATTTCAAAGAAAATTCAACCATCGAAGGAAGTACTTGCTGGGTGCTCCAAGTTGCGCTTTTTCACATACACATAAATTACGCAATCCAAAGCGGCAAATTCGCCATCTACGCTCGTCTCCAATAAATAGACCGTACGGAGATCTCGCAAGATGGTATCGCGAGTACCTATGTTATTTTTGGCGTAATTTGCATTTTTCGCATTATACCGCCCGGTTCATCATCGTTTTCCCGCTGAAGAAATAAACGCCATCGTAAAAATCACCATACCACGACGCATTCAACTGGTCTTCTTGAAAGACGTTATTTTACGGCATTAATCGACGTTAATTTACGTAAGTCTCGAAGCCGATGAAGATTAACAATGTATCATATTTACGAGGTGATTAGAACAAACGACGAGAAATTTAATGAGTTGGAATATGAAATGAGCATCAATGAGTTGACCTTTTATTCATGGCGATTGTACAGAGTGAAAGATATCGTGGCATATGCCAAAAAAATCTGACTTATTTGTTGATACGGAACCAACGAGTAGGTGTTACATCAGGTTGCAGGATTTGCTAGGTATTGCTAAATTTTAACACGTGCTCGTATTTGGGCGCCAGAAACGTGGGCCGTGGTCATTTTCAACCGCGGAGTTGCGCACTCGTTGCGATAGTTCGTGAGCGAAATGTAGAGCTGATGAATGAACAAGCAGAGAGGGATTCCGAATATACCAATACCTGCATGTTGTGTTAAGCAGAGGCGCCTTATTGTTTATTTGGAGATGAAATACGATTGCGGATGTAGGTATAAGTGTTCTCGTAGCATTACTAATGACTAATGACTAATGTTCGCAATTAATTGGAATTGGTATTAATCACGAATTAATTCAAAAACGTTGTCAAAAATCTATCTGATTTTTGATTAGCCTATTGCACGTGTGTAATGCCAAAGTTTTTTTCTGTTTGAGAGGGGGAAGGGGGTTATTACTCTAACCGTCGATCAATGAATCAAGCTTTCATGTTGCTTCGCGACAATGATGTTCGTCATGGTACGTCATTACTCATTACTTCATTAGACATCCGATGCTGATGCTAACCATAACAATGACAACGACCTTTTATCATATCATGTTATTATACATGTTATCACAAAACGCCACCAAGATGAAATCACACGTCACTCACCGCCATGACACGTTACTATACCAATGACGAGTCATCTATGACATGTCATGATAATACTAAAAAAATCATATTTTTCGTTAAACACGAACATACAATGCCTTACACGTATTGAGAGCGACAAAGTAATCGTCTAACATGTCATCGCATGTCATCATGACATGACTGTGACATGTCATTTCAAAGTGTTTACATGACACGATCACGTGCCACTTATCCCTACGACTCGTCCCCAAGACAATACGTTCAGCGTGTAACATGTCATTAGACATCACAGATGATCTCTCATAACTACGACACCACTACGACAATGACTAGTTATTGCTTCTTTATAGAATCATCTGCGTTAGATTTGCATTCTTTGGATACCCTACGATGGTGTCTGCAAATAATTCATCACTTGGAATATTCCAAAAATATGCACCTTGTTCCTGAAAACTCTCGCAAACGAATTAATTTTTCAATATTTATAATTACACAATACACATTCGAATAAATTCACGAAGTATTCTATTCACACAAAACTCTCTTCATACCATAAACAAGTACCACGGAATATTCCACCTCAAAAACCAGCTCATCCAACCAGATAAGAATCCGCACACCGAAGACGGCACCTTTACCACAAATCTACAACCTTTTACATCTTCCCATAAACTCCACGTCTCCGCGTGTCCTAAACCTTGATATAGAAATATCGCCGACCTTGACTGGCGGACTTGGTCGCGCTTCCAAACCATACTCAAACGATCCAATTATCCTAAATACGAGTACGAGTATACAGCGGCATGCACTCTCGTTACGCGTACCTCTGCCTATACGAGTACGAGTAGGCCTACATAAATGATATCATAGCAATCCAAAGAATGCGCTCGCAAGTCGGAGTATGTTTGTATTGCATCACAAGGATATCCCTACGAGTACTTAATGTGTCTTAGACGACCAACGTAATTAGGTAAATACGAAAAAGTCATTTCTAAATGCATTTTTAACTTTCACCGCGTGTAACGCGCTATACTCGTCGTATCTTAAATTATAATAACATATTCTACAATACGCGTATATGTCTGCGTCGTGTTTATATTGTACGAGTATACGAGTATACGAAAATTACGCTCGTTTTTATCGTTTATCTTCTAATTATTACCTTAAATGATTATCGCAAAAACCGATGACGATAGAAAAAAAAAAGATCGTTGAAAAACCACCGTTTCTCGTTTTTTTTTTTTTATTTTTATTCTTTTTTTTTTTTCGTAATTTTTAACCGTCAATTGTAAATAAGGCACTTTGAAATGATGCCATTTTTACGCGCACCTGTTACGTCTATGCAAATACGAGTACATATTTACGATTGTACGTCTTCTTAAAAATCTACTTGAGGTTAACTTTATATGCACGGTTGTTTTTTTCAATGAATCGAACATCGAAAGTCGAGTAATAAAAATAAAAATTTGGATAATAAAATGAAAATTTGAGGAATTTAAATAATCACCATAGCCTTTTATGTGTCGCATACGCTTGCAGCATTTTTTTTTTCGACATTTAATACGTACAAATGGCATTCTGGTCCATTATTGCCGAATACTTTTGCTCTAATTTCAAGGTCGATCACATTTTAAAAAGTTATTAATTTTTATTTCAATTTACTGGCTTGTTTTACGAGCAAAAAGAATTTCAAATCTTCCGTTAATTTTCACATTTACCTACATAGTATTTATCGTGATCTTATTGTCACGCAATCTGATGTTTCGAGTAAAAGATACTTTTTGACATCATAGCGACATCCTCTTTCCTTTGGAAGCTACGTAGTTTGACCTCGAAAATCCAATCCAACTATTTACAATTTTTAAAAGTACAATACATCCCTCGGATAGAGAGCGGGATGAGCGAAAAAATCAAAAATACTCGAGATTGGCACCCGTTGATAGACCAGCAAAAGATGAAGACTTCCAGAAATCAACTTCCTAAAGTGTTAAGGGAGGGAAGAAAACAGAAAATCTTGTCATTATTCGACCTTGAAAAAGTGTGGATCGTCGGTGCAACTTTCCAAATTGGCCTAAGAGGTGGTGCTTTGGCAGGTACTAAACGTAAGAGGGTTCGAGATGTCTTTTTTGGGAGTTTAGACTTCTCATCTCCTTCGCGTTGCTCTTAACCTTGAAGAAAACCTTATTTTGGGGGTAATTTCAAAGTAAAAAACCTAGCTTGAAAAGCTTCGCGAATTACGAATTTTTTGATTTGAGCTAAGAAACGTTATTTTGAGTTTGGTGGATAATACCTATACACAGCAAATCCTCGTCCTCATTCGCTACAGAAATCCGCATCCGCTCTACGTCATCGCAGTCTCAAGTAAACACAACCATAACCGTTTAGTAGTTGAAAGGTCAACAAGCACGGTTCAATATTTTACCAATCGAATGAATAATTACACCTCGAACGCTAACACTATGAAAACTCTACCTGAATAGCGATCCAACGACAATATCGAATGTCGATCTAGAATCTACTGTAGAGTACATACTGTACGCGTATACGAGTAGGTACGAGTAATATGTATAAAAGGCATCTTTTACCGCGTCTTCCACCATTTAGCTAGACGGATCGAGATTTGTAAATTGAAATCGTAATTAACTGTCGAGTTATATTTGATAGACGACGATCCCTGCTCTGTGAGACGAATCAGTTTCAGTACCACGTACGTATTCAATCATTTACTCTAACGATCTTTCCCCTTTCAAGTCATTGAAACGGTGGAACGGTGTGAAAATAATCACGCAAACGATAGCGCCATTCACTAAATTGAAACTTCCCTCTGGTTACCTTACTCGTACCTTCATACACGTCGCTGTAGAACAAATGAACCGCAATAGCTTATTCGGGCGCGTTTAAAAGATTTTTTCAATTAAATCGCCATCTGCGTTCCAGTAAATCCATCGGAATTAACCGCGACAAAAGAATCCGACGAGATTTTTATCTCGTTAATTGACACAGCAGACTTTCGGAAGCTCGATTTCTATCTTGTTTACGATGTAAGAAATTTTAATTTTTTTCACCTCTAACGGGAAACCCGTGTTATGCAGTATTTTCGCGTTATTTTGTTGCATTTTAACGAGAAATTTTTTTCCGAAAGAAATCGAGATGCACGTCGGTCGTGTAAATTAGCAATTCAATTGCAAACTTTTGCTTTCATTCGAAGCTGCACTCACGGTGCGGCACCGGTTCATAACGAATTTGAACGGAACCTTGACGCGTGTAATACTTATTCTTTGCACTTTTATTATTCTTTTAACAAGGAAAAAAATTTCGATAGAGGTACCAACGCGTCCAAGAGCCAAGAGGTACTCGTATGGTAGTGTATAGTCCACGGTGTGCGATTCGTTTATTAAGCGCAATTAAAAATATACTAAATACTAAACAGTGACCTAGAAAAGTAGTAACATGTGTAAAGTAGCTAATTAGGATGAGAAAAAGTTAATTCTCATTTAAATCTGACATCGCCATTGTTTACGCTATATTACGAGTATGATGGACGCGTGTGCGGACGCAGACGCGGTGCAGCATCAATTCGACGCGATTGCCACTCGCTAATTATTGAATATGCAAATTGGTATTTATTTTTCGCTAAAAGCCATCTCTTATGCGGTGAAAATATATACCGAGGGGCGAGGGAACAGGTGTAGCTTCCGAGAGACGGGTGAATATCATACTAATCCTCCTAGCATTATGCGAGTACCTACTGTGTTATTCGGTTTTAACTCGCTTTCGTGTTACCTTTCAAAAGATGAAATGTCGTAAGGGGCTTTGCGCACACCATCACACATGCATTACACGCTAAAGAAAATATACCTAGGTAAAAAATTAATTTACAGCAACTCGTTCTCCTAAAGTTATGCCGGACGGTAAATTACTCTATAACAAAGAAGCGGTCTTTTGAAATTTCTTTTCAACCTGCATAATATGATTGATGGTTCGTAGTAGCGTGGCCTTTTGTAAACGTGTGGAATCCTCTTGGCATTCTGAACCTTGTTAAGAATGACCGGATTTTGCTTAAATTATTTGCTGCAAGCGCGAAGCATTTACGTGACCGTCGTGGTTGCATGGCACCAAATGATATTTTGTGGTCGTCCCGCGACGAGTACTTCACATCACAGGTATGTTCTCTAATCAGTTCCAACCCTCCTGAGTACAAATCTACCATTGGGTTTTCCATTGGAAGCATAATACTAGCGCAATCGCTACATTTAGGTGTTAAAAATTATGCAATTTCGGTGAAAATTCAAGAAAACAAACATCAAAGAAAAACTTGCGCACAAGTCTACACTCTACGACGTCCGCTTCCGTGGAAATGTTCAGCATTTCCAACATACTCGTATCATCGCATGTCATCATGACAGCATCATGACGTACCACCATCACATGTCATCGTAACAGGTCACCATAACACGATCATCACCACAACAATAACGCGAAGGGGTTTTTTTTTAAATTCGAGTCTACACGAGACATCTGCATAAACCTAATAACTGTACTAACCTGTACTCATTGAATCCACTTGCAAACCGACCTTTGAGAATTTCCAGCTCAAAAGGAAATAAATTTGTTTTCTGGTTCATAATTTCGGTGAAAAACAGAGATTCATACATTTTCAGCATCATCGATCACTTCATTACTGCCATTACATTTCCATCCTAAAAATACAAAACATTTTTCATAACTTCACTTTGATATCCGTGAATAAAATTGATAAAAATTGAAAACCGATATATACGTACGTAAAATATTAATCTAATTCTAATTCAAAACGCATGTTCCTTGTTCGTGATTTTCACCGTTGAAAAAATAAAGCAATAACAGTGGAAAATTATAACGCTCATTGACCTATTAAGTCAATAAGTGTACGCACGTTAACTCATTACTCCCACATTTTATTTTATATGTCCGTACTCCGTACCCCCTTGTTCGTTGACCTAAATGAATTTAACTACGAATTAATAACCGGCACAATATTGCAGCCTATAAAGAAATACGCAACGAAATTGATAAACCTGCGATAATTTTGCTGAATGTGAATAGACCTATTTATAACCTTAAACCGAACATTCACGATGAAAAAAGCTGCGTAAAATCGTTAAAAGAAACATCGAAGCATTTCCTAATCGAAGAAACAGGTGAAAAAATGAATGCATTTTCAAAATTGAAAGCGACTATAGAAGGTTTGGAATCGATCAAAATTTGTTAACAATTCAACAAAATTACACGATTAAATTAATGAGAAATTTTGTTAAAATTGCAAAAAACTATCAAAATATTGTTAAAATGGTTTAAAACCAACCGAAATTTGTTTAAAATTGCTTAAAATTATGCAAAGATTGTCAAAATGTTGTTAAAATTGTTTCAAGTTGTTCAGTATTTGACAAAAATTGCATAAAAACTGATAAAATTGCTTAGAATCCATCAAAATTTGTTTAAAATTGCTTAAAACGACGCAAAGTAGTCAAAAGAGTGTTAAAATTGTTCTAAATCGTTCAATATTTGCTTAAAGTTGCGTAAAAACTGTCAAAATGCCGTTAAAATTATTTGAGACTGTTCATCATTTGCCCAAAATTGCACAAAACTTATGCAAAATGATCGAATTAATGAAAATTTTGTGAAATTGCAAAAAATAATCAAAATGTTATTAAAATAGTTCGGGATTGACCAAAATTTGTTTAAAAATTGCGCAAAACTGCTAAAATATTGTAACAATTGAACAATATTGAAAAATTTAAATAAAGTTTTGACAATTTTGTTTAATTTTAAGCAATTTTAAACAAATTTTTATCAATTCTAATCCGTTTTAACAACATTCCAACATTTTTTTACGCAATTTTAAGCAAATACTGAACGATTTTGAATAATTTTTATAACATTTTGACTATTTAGCATAATTTTAAGTATTTTTAAACAAATTTTGATCAGTTTTAAACAATTTTAACAGCATTTTGACAATTTTCGCGCAATTTTACGTAATTTTAAAAATATTTCAATTGGTTTTAAACCATTTTAACAGTTTTTATGCAATTTTAAGCAATTTTAAACAAATTTTGATCAGTTTTAAGCATTTTAACAACATTTTAACAATTTGTTGCAGTTCTAAACCAATAATGAACAACTTTAAACAATTTTAATACCATTTTGCCTTTTTTTATTCGTCAATTTAATCGTTTTGTACAATTTTCATGTACCTTTGAACAAATACTGAATAACCTTTAACAATTATAACAACATTTTGACAACATTGCGTAATTGTAATCAATTTCAATCAAATTAAACAAAATGCTGACAATTTATAAGAATTTTTAAACAAATTTTCCATCAAGTTCGAACTCTTTGTACGATTTTTACTCCACTACAGGTATAAGCAAATACATTGTGATTTAAATAAATTTCTTTGTATAGAAGATATGTTGGGCGAAGATTTTTGAAAAATAATAATAAATCGTTATCTATGTTCTATGATTGGCGTGGGGATGCGGGTGAGCATTAAAAAGCCCCTGTGGATGAATGATATGACAGTTGACACCCTTCATCGCTATGGTTCCTGACGCTAATTCCACATCTGTACTGGTTATTTAAATATCATTGCTCTACTATGACCCTCACTTTCTCGATCCTGCCAAAGAACAATTACTCAGAAAACATCACCAAAATGATTTTCAATTATAAAATACTCTCAAGCCAATCAACGCCACAAAGGAGACAATCAACATAACGCCTTTTCATCTATTTAAGCGGAGATATTTAATATTTTCCGCGGTCTTAAAAGAATATCGATGTTCGCTCATTTACACCTGAACTTCGAAAAACCAGTTATCTCATTAACAGGTATATTACCCTTACGCGGCGTGTACACATAACCAATCGAGTTAGTGTAATAAGAAACGGGTTCGGCTTTCTGGCATTTTAATACTTTCACTTCGTCCTTGGCAACAGGTTCAAATACCTTCATTGATAATGTCCGTTTATAAATTAGCATCATCTTGTTAATTTCCAAAAAGAAATTCACGTCGCGTATATTTTTTTACCTAATGCATAAGGTAGTCGAAGTGTAAATAGTTACGCTAGGTAGTAGGTACTCGTATTTGTAAATACGAACCAGGTTGAATGACTCGTGGTGGTATTTTTTTCGATGAATTATTAACGAACAAATGAGAAACATGCGTGCGGAAATAGGTTCCACTCGTATATCGTGAATTTTGTAGATGGCGAAAAAAAAAAGGCCAACGTAAAGGTCATCGATATAAAAGCTGACAGAAGACAAAGAGGAGAGTACTTGACAAGAATACACCGCTATCGAAACGATCTTGGCGATAACTTCACGATAAATGAACCCGAGCGAAACCGCGTCTGCGAAGTTTGCCTCAACATAATGAAAAATTCTTATTCGAATTAACGACCGTGGACGACCTTATAATCGCACGTGTTAATCTCTCGATAGAAAATCAAACTCGAATGAATAATTACACGATATGGAAAAAAGAACATGCGCGAGGACCTTGGATATACCTCATACACCACGTTGCAGCGTCCAGGAGTAAAAAAATAAGCAAAACGACAGCCAAATATCAAAAAAATGTAGTCCGGCTTTCTAATGATGAATCAATAATAACGTCTTATAAGTAGTTCGACGCGTAACAAAACCCCAAAAGGTAATACTAGAATGCCGCTCCCAGGGGAGAGTTCAGCCTTAACCTAGGCCGTGGATATGCAACCTTTCCCCTTTCCTATCTTCACTTTCTCTGTTTATGCCTTAAGCTAAAAAGAAGAAAAACGTAAGGCAACGAGATGGCTATTATTTCAATTCAAGTTCACTTTTATCCGATGAAGTTCTTTCGTTTGTTTCGTGCACTCTTACTTTCTAATTTCGCTTGTTAGTATAAGCTGCGTTTGATATTATTTTAGTCGTAGCCACGTTACAAGCTGCGGCGTACGTAGGAATATCTAGTTCGTATTTACATACGAGTATTATTCCTTTTTATTCAAAATACGTGAAAAATCTCAACCGGATGAATATTTTATCCGTTAGATAAACCTGCTGTAACAGTTTAAATTCCACAACCTGCAGCATCAGCATCCAACCCATCAATAAACAACTTCGCCGCAACTGCATAGGCTACGAGTACGCGTTACAATCCCGTCGGATACTTATACTTAATCGTAAAGTTAGGTAATGCCGACGCATAATCAATAAATAACATAAAATGCAGAAAATGTTTTCACAAAATGAAACGCATAATATTGATTTTTTAATGTCGCCAGTCTGATTCCGAGCAACGTTCCATACGTGATTGTGCAACGAGCACATGTCGCTTTTGAAACCTCTTCTCCGGACCGACGCATTTTCAAGACGTAAATTTTCCTCGACTGTGAAACGTCCGATAAGTCCTTATTCAGTGTTTGGCGAATTATTATGGAAATAAATTACATTTTGTATATTGAAGAAGCGAGCGAAGCAGCAATTTTCCTAATTGTAGGACCATGTTTTTGGAGCGAATAACGTTGAAATATGAAAATAGCCCTTTGTAATTTTGAGGCGTAATTTTTACCTCATTAGCTTACCTACACTTCGAAGAACTTGAGCTTTTCAGTTTACCTACTTACGTAATTCAGAAACAGGTAATGTGATCGGGCCAGTTGTTTAAACAAAACAAAAATTTTGTTCAGAAAATTTCTACAAACATTTGTTCACTTACTCGACATGTTTTTTTAATAAACGAGCGACGATCGATGAAGGTGCGCATCTCTCGTTTTCATTGCATATGCTTCACATCATATAAATAATAATCTTTCGTTCCGTGTAATCATTCATTATGTGATACGTGATACTTCGATGCTGAAAAAATAACATAAATTTAATTTTCGGCGTTTAAAAGGCGATGCCGGAACTAACAAAAACGTTTAGTTTTTCAAAAAGCTCCAGCCGAGTCCTCTGAACGAATAAACCGAAAAACTATTAGCTAAGTAAAAAATTAAATATCGTCCGGAAAAACGAAAATTTTTCTCAAGTCCAACTAAATTCACAATCTTTACTGATAACCAGTTACCTCGAGTCAAAATTTGTACCTCAGATGAACTGAAAAAAAGGGATTTTTCTGAAAACGAAGTCAACAAGCGATACGTTTTACATGATAATTTTTCCACAATTGTTTTCAGGAAACTTCGCTAACTTAATGAATTGGGCACAATGCCAATAGTTCCGTCGTCAACAATGACAAGATAATTCAATTGGAATATTTGAAATTAAGGCATATCACGCAATTAATTCACAATAATATCAATCCTCAACTTATTTGGCAGTTTTAAATCAAACGAGACCTTTTGGAATACGAAACGTCAAACAGTTATGAAGAACGTCGCGAAATTAAACGACCGGTTCATTTTCACTTGTAAATTAAATTAAAGAAAGAAGTGTCGGCTACAAGCCAATATCATAGTTTAGAAAAAATTATCACAAATACGCTATACGTACGTAACAAGCCTTCTATATTACTTTATCCGTTAAACTACTACCAACAATTTTTTTTAATTGCGTATTTTCGTTGAATCAATTTTTTAAATAATTCGCGTATTTAAACCTACCGTAAAAAAAATCCGGAAACTGCGTTAAAATGACCATCAAATTTTATTTGGTTAGCACTATAATTTTCGTTATTTGTTGTGTTTCCGTCGGTAAGCGAATTAATGCGAATTTATATGCTTGCTTTTCTAACCATAAATTTACTTAACGAAAAACACGATTTTATACTAATTATTCGTGATATTATTACAATACTTTTTAAGGTGAATTAATGACTACAGTTGCTTACTGTAGGAATCTTCTCGAACGAAACAATACATTTTCGCAAATTGATTTGTTACAGAATCAAAGATGGCATGTACTTCGTATAATTTCGGAGAAAAAAACGACTCAATTAGTACATTTTTGGATAAAATTCTCAACTCTTGCCCCTCGTTACCAGGCTCCGATAAGGAATTTTGTTGCTATGATGACGATCTCAAAAGTTCGTGTTGCGATGAATATGAATTTTCGATGAATACGTATCTTTTATTGAGAATTATTGATAAAAAAGAATATCTCGCATCACAAAAAAGGAAAATGGAGGTTATGTATAATAAGATTTTCTTATTCTTATTTTAGGTAAAATTAGTCCGAGTCATTAGGGAACGCTATTTTTCCGTCAGCGCTGTTTCTAATGACTTGCAGAAGAATTAAGAGTGAACAATAAAAACCATAGAAGAAAGAAAAAGAAATATTACGATTTCCCTTAAAATGAAATCAAAATTTAAACACGATAATCGAGCATAGGGAAATGGGTCTCTCGAAGTGCAACTGCATACCAATAATTCTCATTTGTAAATTTCCTTTTTTTTTAGGAAGATAGAACATCGACTACGGAAACTGTTTCAACAAATGATACCTTAGAAGCTGTGACAGTTGGAACAACATCTTTACAATCATGAAGATATCAAAATGTCACCGGAGACTTGTTGATCGGCGATATAAAGAAATTACAGTCTGTTGACTAACGTCCGATGACAATTGTTTTGATCATGGAAATGTAACTGATTCCCGTCAAAGATATCATTACATATCTAACATAAGTGTAAAGTACAGTGTTATTTAAAATGTAATAAACTAAAAGAAATTAGCATGCTTAACTACTTACATTTCCGATTTTTTATTATCAACGTTTGAAAGCATGTTGAACGTCATCTTCACTTCGCTCGATAATTCGCGAAATTAACGAAACTTTCGTCCATCTACTTCGAGTTTATCGTCATCGACAGCGTTTATACTTTTCTGTCAACATATTTGCATAAAATAACGATTTAATTAATTTAAACTAGTAAAACGATCACTTACGATGCAAATGATGAACGGAATGAAAAATTTTAAAAATATTATTATTTTAAAAAACTTCGAAAAATTAGAATTTCACAGAATTTAGCATTACATAGAGAGCGCTACTTACGTTAAAATTACGTTACAACGTTTGAACGAAATCTTTTCATCTGTGAATTTAAAATCTGCGCGCGATTTCTGTTTATGTAGTTGTTTCTTGTTTATACGTACAATTGTAGTGGTATGAAACACACACACACATAAGGAAATAATAAGGTGAATTTAGTCTTCGGATGAACGTTGTGGTGCGTATGTGCAATCGTATAAGTTAAAGCTATCTAGTTTTTAAACGTAATTTGCGTCTGTCAGTAAATCCAAGGCTGAATTTTAGGTGTTTCCAGTTCATTCTTTGTCCAAGTGTCATAACGTTTATCAAAAAAACTTTCGTACTTTCGTGAAAATGGCCTTTAAATCGTATATTTTGGGTGCTATTACACTCGCTATTTGTTGTGTCAGCGTGGGTAAGTGATTAATTTATTCGATTGATGAAATACATTATCATTAATCTCCCGGATTCAGGCGACTGCTTAATCGTATTCTTGATAAATACGTAATTTTTCGACAAGTTATGTACTGCCATGAAACATTGCAGTGTATTAATTCTAATTATTCGACTCGTGTCTGCACGAAGCAACTAGTATTCGAGCTACCTGTTACCTTTCTTTGCCTCTTTTATCTATTACAGAATCGAATATGGAGTGCAAATTATTCAATTTCTTTGAAAACAAAGACAGTCTTGGTGGTTATATCGAAAAATTTGTCAACCACTGTCCATTCATCCCAGGCACCGAAAAGGAATATTGTTGCTACGATATAAATCGTAAAGCTTACTGTTGCGATGCGTCCGAGTTTTTCGTGAACATGTAAGCATATATTCATAATTACACCTTTAATTCATCCAATTATATAACCACGTTACACCGCTATATGAGAAAATAATTTGCGGAAATATTCTCCAAATTACGCGTGGGTTTCTTGTATTGTTCGAGACAATACAGACTCCGCTCGCATCCCCAAAGGGAGAAAGTTGCCGTAGTTTGAAATAATTACTTTTTTTCTTCGTTTTTGAAACAGGGGAATAATACTAATGATCGTTATTGTCGTGTTGATGCTAATTTCATCGATTGTAAGCTTTATATGCTGTATTTGTTGTCCATGCTGCGTTTGCTACAAACGACGTCGTGGAAGTAAGTAATTTACCCGATTGTTATAAAAATAAGGCTTGTTTTCCCCACCACTTTGTTATGTCATGTAATAGCAGAGCGAAATTTATCCGAAATATGAATGTTGTATTATTTTGCGTTTGATGTAATGTTTTCTAAAACACGGTGGTAATCTGGGAAATGGGATTCTTCTATCGAAAAGCTCGATTATTTTCGAAAGCTGAAGGGTTGAAGTGAGAAAAATCGCATGTCAAGTAGTATAAATGCTTAATCGGGCATTATTGGAAGACTATGTATGTATAAACAGCATGTTAGGTACATTTTGTTAATTCATGTACCCCATTTGGAAACAGTTGATCGACTTTGTTTCCAAAATTAAATGTTTTAACCTAGTTTCAAGTATTAATATTGTTGTTTTTTTTGGGACAGTATGAAATTCGTAATCAACTATATGTAAACAAATGTGGTGAGTACATGTTTACACGTATTTTTTTTCTTTTTTTCGTGGTTTTCTCAGTGCCCGAAATATGCTTGATAATAGCTCGATTTTAGCAAGTAATTTCGCCTCAAAGCTTCTCTGAACGCGGTAATTTGTAAACTAACATGAAATTTACATTCTATCACCTGTAAAAAAAAAAGTAACACGACGCTTCTTACATTTTTTCTCAAATGGTAATTTGTTCACGACGCATTAGTACAAATATGTAGTTTTGTCATCGTAGCATGTTTGTTGTAGTTCGATTGATAACGGCGAATGAATGACTTAGTAAATGTTTGTTTATTATCGGAGATTGTATTTCAAACAGATTTATCGGTGGTTAAGTTTTGATAAGTTGATAACATGTATATATAGAACAAAACAACTGAGTAGTTGGTAATATTATCGGCGTGAGAACGCGATAAGTTGTTGCATATTTTTACGCAGAATCACGTCGATGATCAGTCAAGGTCGTTGTGACACCAAAACCACGCTTGAAACGGAAAGTCGCTCATGAGATTTGAATTTTTAACGCGAATTGACGAAATTCCGTCACGTTCGAAAGGGAATTTAAATTTCGTCTTTGGCAACCCTGACAAATATGGGTGAAATTTCTGGGAGTAAACTGCCAGCAATCGCTAAGGGTAGAAATGCATTCGATGTTTCTTCTAGTTGAGGCAGTTGAACATATTATGGAGAGAAGAGTGAAGGGATGCGGGAAACTAATTTTCACTTCCGATTCCACGTAATATCCCCGTCGATGAATGATTTCGTATTTGAAAATGAGCCAAAGCAGTAGTTCGATGGTTAATCACTGATCTTGCGGTTTTCTCAAGTACTCTCGCCTCACTTTTTCTCGTGATTGTTGTGGTTTTAATTTGCGGTAGCTGCATGTAATCGGCGATTCCCTTGAAAGAAGGGAAGGGGGGGGGGGGTTTCTTGCAAACGGTCGAAGATATTTGATTTCTAAGATTCTCTAATTGTAGTCGAGGATGTGAGGGTATTACTTTTTTTATGGTAATTCGTAATTTCCTAAATAGTGCTGCTTGGAAGTGACGTCACTGACAGAGGTCACGGTTAGGCGAAATGTTTATGTTCCAGAGCTCTTGGTTGGGATGCTGCAAGGTTATTTTTATGAGGAGCAATTATTAGTCAGTTTTATCGGGGGAGGAGCTGTTCGCTTTGGAACCATCTGGTGACGTCATTCTTTTTATAACCCTCGTGAGGTGTTTGGAAAAAGAAATCGATGATCTTCGGTGTAGAAAACGAATCGTTTTACAATGTTATAAGTGGTTTTCGGCGACGATTATTTTGGGTACAAAAGGTCGACCCTTTCCCTCAGGCTTCAACGAGAATTCACTCCTTATATTTGCAGGGGTCTTTTTTTTGAAATAGCTCTTCCGACAGTGTAACCAACCTTTCTACCAATTTTACAGAAAAATATCTCGAAAACGATGAAGCTTTCACGAATAAAATTCGTAATTTCCGTTTGGTGAATCATTTTGTTGTAAAAAAATTATCATATCATAAAGATTAATTTCCTTTCTTTCTCTTTTTTACTTACTACATATGTTAAGTTATTAACATTAACGAGTGGATTTTTACATACTTATCTAACTTGAAACGACCCATTTGAAGGGCAACGAGAAGGGCGGGGAGGCGGCGTTAATTCAACGCTGTTGGTAAATAGTTATCGGTAATTTTAACCAATTTAAAAATCGTTAAAAAACGAGAACGAAAAATAAAAATGGTCGAAAAAAAACATCGGAAATATTTTTACAAGAATGTGGGAAAACTAACGAAGTGCTACGATGGGTCGGTGGTTATTGACCTCTTAATAAATTAATAGTCAACCCGGAAGTTATTAATTTCAGGCTCGTGTATAAATTCATTGTCTTCGCTAGGGTAATTCTGGTTTCTTCTTTTTACGCAAAAAAGTTGAGTAACCAGGTGCGACGCTCGATGGTTGAGAGATCCTAAGTGTGGTTGAGATTTTACGAATTCCTGTTTCGGTGTATCAAATTGCGAGCTCGAATATGTCGTGAAATACCGAACACGACTAACAAATGTAAAGCTTTTCAAAGTCCATCAAATTATTTTCCCTCGTGTGGCAACTTTTGTATAATCTGATATGTGATTAAATTAATGGTCTTTGTTTTGGCGCGATAGAATACACGCGACTGGTCGATGATTGTGTCGCAAATGATAATAAATGGAGATAAAACTCGTATCACGGATATTTGGTTGTATTTTTTCGGTTCCCTTGGCGAAGTTATGTATAACGGTGACGTCACCGTATCTGGTTTTACGACCTTCTGCCTAGTATTTGGCCTCGCGTTAAGACATGATCGAGAGAGATGCGAGATTCTGCTGGAATTTTTTTTTCACGCATGTAACCGTCACGTCTTCGATATCATCGCCGGCATTTGGTAGATTTTCGTCTCGGAAATATAAAAAAATTAATAATTCGTATGGTAAGTGATCGTTGAAAGAAGTGGCTTTGAAATCGAGACGGAGTTTTTTTCTCGTGCCGAATAGTGCCTTCGTGGCAAACGGAGGCGGACTAGCAGAGGGGCGATGAGTTGGTCGATTATTGGCACAAATCCACCTTGATGAGGTACCGGAACTGGTTAGGAAATCGGCTATTTTTTCGACGTGGCGGTTCTCGAGATGATTTCATTTTTTATGTTCTCGTCGGAGTTTTTTTTTCGTCTAGTTTTATTACGATATGTTTCGCCGAATGGTAAAAAAAAGCGTGAATTTTCGATGTAAAGGTCGTGCAGAGGATGTCGAGGTGTTCGTGCGAAAAAGCATAGAAGGGGAAAGGGAGGGGAAATGAATTCGTCGAAATTTTTTCGATGTAATCGTCGAAAATGTAAGATAAGTACTGTATTATCGTACAGTGGGAAAAAAAGTGATTTATTAGCTGAAATACAATGAGTAAAATGAATATTAATCGGGCAAATAGGGGAGAGGGAATTCGTTGGAATTTCTATGTGTACTTTTGAACTTGTTTGTATATGTCGCGTGCAAATTTTTTTCATCGTGTTTATGTAAAGCTTGAGCGCATATTTGATTTCGTTGTATTGTTTTTTTTAAACGCTTTTGTTAGTTTTTTTGGTAAACAGTACAAGTGATGGGTTCGAGTCAAGTCTTTCGCGGACGATTTAGACGATTTGGCGTAAAATTTGTTTATGTATGTATGTATTGATTTTCTAAAAAATGGTCATTTATGAAAAACAAACTCCCCGGAGTTGAAAGATTGAGTTGAATGATTTACCTAAGTGAGCAAATCGTTCGCAAACGTCTAAATTTAATGTTTTGCTTGAGATGTTTATTGTAGTTGTATGAATCTGAGAAGAATTCAATTCGGGTTTGAACTTGAATGAGTCACTTTTGATCGGATCGTTCGCGAATGACTTCTTCCTACCGAAATGAATTGGTTTTGTCGATTGAAATTTTTAAACAAAACGTTATATTCTTCTGAAATTCTTTAAATTTTTCGATTAGTAATTCATTTCAAACTGATATGAGTCATTTGTCGCAGATTCATTCGCGAACGATTTTATCCATAGTGGAAAAGATTTGATGTCATTTTATATGCAAATTTTCTTCAAACAGTATTGTATCGTTCGCAAAAGATTTTACGATCGATTTGATTCCCAATTGTGTGATTCAAATTTTGAAATAGCGTGTTTTTTTTTGTTGAAAAAATCTCGTTCGAAATTGTAGAATTCATTATTATAACATATTACAATCGTTCGCGAACGATCAAAAGATTCTTCGAAATGATCGTTTGCGAAATAACTCAGATAAATACATAAATATGTTGAATTTTTTCGCGACGAATTTCACGAATTGAAAATTTAAAATATTTGAATGGATTGAATTTCAGGGTTAGTTCGCGAACGACATTTACATCGATCACTCGATTAATATTTCATTTGCTGGAAAACTTTTAATCACTTCGTTTTCAAACTTGAAATTTTTGTATTTACATTTGAATCACTCGTGAACTACTTCATCAATAGTTGGTTCGAGCGCGAAAGTGTCATTATAGGAGTAGTTATTTCGATTGGAATTTCGTTTTTGTCGATAACTATTTATCATGGGAGATATTCGTTCGCAAATGATTCATTTTGCTTTTGGAAATGATTCGTTGATTTAGGTTTACGTTGAATTCTGAATCGTTCGTTTGACGTAAACGAACCTTTCATACGATTTCGTCATTTTTAATAAAATAATTTCCGTTTTGATAATCAATTCTTATCAACCGCATTTCCTTTTGGTGATAATTTTACGCGAAATCGCGTATGTTACCTCTAAAGTGGTCGCTTCAAGTGCTTTCAAAATGAGACACGATATCGAAAAAGAGATAAATTCGTATTTCCTCGATGATTTCATCGCGAGTGATTCTGGTAAATATGTGATTTTCGTCTAAATTGTTACACCTATCACGTAGGTGGTATTTCCGTTACACGCATTGTCGGCTGGTATTGCAGCATGATGCCTTTGTAATAATTATGATTGTGAATGCGGATGATGAATTTGAAACGTCGATCGAGGTGTAGCGATGCCGGTATAAAATTCCGATATAGGTTACGAGGAGAAGCAAACAGTTGGATTTTGTGCGAAACGTAAGAGGGAATATGTCGGAAGAACGAGCTTCGTGGAGTGTATTAACGTACTACGAGTATACCTACTATTTCACGAGTAATTTAACGAAAAGAGTTACAACATGGTTGAAAATACGGTTTTTATCGTATTGGGAGATTTTTACGCGAATGAGTAATTGGACGCGAATAGATAAACACTCGAGTATATGTTTGTTTTATAATTCACATAGTAATTAATCCTTTTGACTCATGATGTTCTAAGTAACGTATGGTGCTCTTCACAGTTCGGGTACGAAGATCGTAAAAATGTACTTTGTGAAAGTATTCATGTATGCGTAATTCGGTTACAAATGATACGTACATATGTCGATAAGTATCGACGTATTTATGTACTGTTTACATTGCGACGATGTACTATGGCACACGAACACGCTGTTTATACGAATATGGTATAAAATATAACATGGAAATTTAACGCTAATCGAATACTTCATGTCATCGTATCACCGATGAGTGGCTTTTTTTCCAAATCTTTAATTATGCTAACTAATTCGAAGTGTGGTAGTCAAGGCCGCCACCAAAGCCAGAGATTTTTTTGTATCTGAAGTGAATCAAAAACGTCAAGTAGGTAGTCGTGGTATCGGCATAAATGCATGTTTATTTTATGAAGATACACGATACTGATTGTGTTTGATATTCGTATGTGTCCGTAAGGGAAATCGGTATATGTTTCAATATCGCTTAAACAAGTTTTATAGTTGCATGATGGAATGAAGCTGGAGGAGGAATTAGAGTACGGTGGTGGTTTGTATTTCCTTCGTGTTTGAGAGCCTTTAGAATGTAAGAAATGAAAGGATCAACGAAAAAGTGTGGATTGTGCATGATCTTCCTCAATTCATTGACCAATCTCACGCCTCTGGCCTACGTTGCAGTACACGGCACATAAAAGTAAAAAAAAAAAGGAAGTAAGTAAAAAATTAGCCAGGAAAATTACTCTCGAGGAGACTGGAACTTGTTGGAAATGTGACCAATTCAGTTGGAGAAATAGAAAATGAGTGGAAATCAAATATCTGGAGCATTTTGAAAATCATGGAGAAAATAAAACTTGCACTGGAGATTCTAGAATGGCTCAACAACGCAAAATTCGTATTCAGGAGGCTCGAATTAAATGGAAAACATGAAATTTTTAATCGTTCCCAAAAATTGACTAAAATTCTGAGGAACATAACATCTCAAGATGATTCGCCAAAAATCAAAAAGTAAACTTGAACAGCCAAAAGTCCAATTCTGCGAGGTAGAAAGATGAAGAGGTTCTCTTGTTGGAAGTACAAGGTGCTTTAGAACTTTCCCTCTCTGAGTCTCTGAAGATCGCTAGTGTTTCGTATCGTTAGTCGCTTTTACCAAAATGACGACCAAGTTACACGAGGATCTTAATTGAATAATAAAATGAAAAAGTAAATCAAATGAGATCAATTTTCAAGATTGGAAAGTTTACATCAATCGTTCTCATCATTTTCAAATTTATTTCATCTTGTTCAGGCCTATAACTGTGAAATTTTGTATACCCCTCTGTTGCAATGGTGGATTTCAATCCCATAGGTGGTCTTCTTGAAGATCCACCAATTAGAAGACTTCGCATGACCCCATTTCATCACGTTCCAGCGGTCCTCTCACCAGTGTTAGCCTTCTTCGAGAAATGTAACCCAACACCCCTAAACAGTAATGGCTGAAATAGAAAAGTACTTTCATCTGTATCATTTTGTGACTCTTTAACGATAGAAAAATGGGAGAATATTCCGGAAATAGCGTTAAACCCCTTTCCCCGTTTCGAAGAATCGTCCAACAATAATATTGCATTATGCGCAGGATAAAGCGCGGATTACGAATACTTTAGAATGTCTGCGGAAATAACTACTTTCCTACTGTTCTTCGGCTCATGGACGTTCTCCGCTCATTCACACCTTTCAAGACCTGCTCCATGTAACCTGCCACACATCGGTTTTTGTACAATGCTAATAATTCAATAAACCGAACACGTTTCAATTCGATAATTTTGATCGTACGTTAATAACCGAGGCGACTCCGTCATTGTATTGTAAATCGCGCACGTCAATGCATCATACCCAACGTAGGTATTACCTGCGACGCGACAGGTTACGCTGTCTAACGTGGCCATCGTCGAATCGAGTCTACCATCGATATATCGACACGCCGTCGTGGTTTGATTTATAATCGCTGGTTATATTTCCATCTTGTTCGTGCTACCTCCGACCACGCTCCGCGTCAATGCGCTTGTCACTTTGTAATCACGACGACGGCGGACGACGTCAGTTTCGACACAGTGCTGTTCCAAGGTCTTCCTCGTCGGTTCATCTGCAGATGTAAATATCTGCTGATTTGAGCAAATGGTGCGAAAAAAAAATGCTGTTTAATTTTCAATGGTCAAGTCAT
This sequence comes from Maconellicoccus hirsutus, assembly GCA_003261595.1. Classification (NCBI taxonomy): domain Eukaryota; kingdom Metazoa; phylum Arthropoda; class Insecta; order Hemiptera; family Pseudococcidae; genus Maconellicoccus; species Maconellicoccus hirsutus. Next base: position 1,542 of record QBDW01005141.1, on the reverse strand, counting down.
CAACCTACAGCGATTCATAAAATTTCTACCTTCTGGTACATTATAATCTTTCTGTTTGGCGTGGTTTCCCGAAATGTACGTACTAGCGCGGCTGCTGCGGCACCGCGTACATAACCATCGGTGACCTCGCTCTGTTAAGATTTAGGTAAATTTACGACGGCGCCGCGCCACCAATTCGTCAACCACGCATCGACGCGGCCGCATGTCGCTTTCACTTTTCACCCGACATGTGCAAGTTTACAGATCGTATACCCATTACCCTTTTGAGGTACTCGTATCTCGGCTTGGGAACTAGTCTCACGGCGCACGCCTCCCTCGAGACAACCAGTTTACGCGAAGGTGCTTTCAGCGCGTGTGCGTTCGCTCGCATGCAAATGTGTTGTAATTTCACCTCTTCTTTACAAAACGATATACACTAATATGTCGCAAATTACCGGCTGATTTGCATTCTGTTGTATGTGTTCGATTCGCGCCAATAGATCGAAATATTGTCGGTCGCAAGCAGCCTCTCGTACCTGCGGGTGTCCTCGATTACATAGTACTCCCAAGGACGAGCGATTTTTTTCAATTTTATTCGTACGCTATGCAAATGGCCGAGAAGGAAGAAAATAACGCGTAATAAACACCGATTGACGTATCGAAATCTTGGTGTAATTCTAAAAACGCCAAATTGGCCGTTGAACGTTTGGTTAGCGTCTTCAACGATGCTTAATCGACGTGTCCCTCTCGCCCTGGGGCTTTATTTCTCGCCGCAAAAATACCATAGAACGAGCCGGTGATTTAAGTTTTAAAATGTAACGAGTAAAACGATCCGATGTAATGGTATCCTTTTTCATGCGATTACTTTTCTCCTGATTGTACGCCCACTTGCCATTAAACCTTCGTTATCTCTTCCGGTATTGATCTCGTAACCTGCGTTGAGTGAAAGTTCTCCCTAAACTATTTCCAAGTTCGAATCTGTGGAAAGTCTACCCCTAAATTTGAATTTTCACGAATGCTAGCGATTTTATTTTCTTTCACGACCCAAGGGTGAGACCCTTACAAGAAATGGTCTGTGTTTAAAATTATTATATGAAGAAGGAGGGGGAGGGGGGAGTACCAGCAACTTTTTTTGGTTTACATCATCTTTCTGCATATTTTCATTTTTGGTTCATTAATTTTTCATTTTGTGATCGATCGGTGATACGTTGTGATTGTAAAAAAAGGAAGGAGTAGTTTGAGGGGTGGCAGTGACGTCATGTCGAAGAGTTGAGAATTAAGACTACATAAAAATCCTACCAGAGTACTTACTACTTCGATATAGGGACCGTGCATAAGTCGAGTCGGTGATAGCGAAACTATCGTCGCGCGCGAGTTGGCGAAACGCGATACTTCGGGTGGAAATTTGATGCGCGTTTTGATAGATACGTGTTCTTTTTTCATCTATTGCGGAGGATTGGAAGGTTGTAAAAAATTGGTCTTGGACTTAAATTAAAGAGAAAATCTTCAGCTTTCGAATGGTGTAAGAATTTTTTATTTTCGAGTAAATTTGGCTGTGCTACG